>JAODAL010028838.1:0-52662 GCA_025379985.1 Phyllomedusa bahiana | reverse complement strand
AACCCCGTTGTGGCAGACTTACAGGCACTGTAAGGCAAGCGGAGGCATTATTTGGCCTCTGTCTGCCATGGCAATCATTGGCACACCTCGCATTGTGGGGGTGACAATGGTGACCCAATGAAGTAGCTGTGTGGTAAGGGGGGGTCTGGTCACAAGTACGACTGCTGAGACCCCTGTAGGTACACCACTGTTTCAGACTATTATTAAGCTTAGTGGACAAAGTAAAAACGTCAATATTTCAGGATTTTAAAATAATAATAATATTGAAAGTGTTATGGCAAGTAAAAAAAAAAAGAAGCATTCCGAAAAATTAAAAAAAAATTAATCTGTTTAGCATAAACATTTTATTTAAGGGGTCACAACAAAAGACTTTATGATCTAAGAATAGAACAAATCTCTAGTAACTTTTTAAATGAACTGTCCTCCTTCCACTCTACTGTAAGCAATGCCCATTATAATGTCAGAAGCATTTAGATTACTGGATTACAAAAAATGTGATAACAGGTCAAGAATTTCAGCCCCTATGGTGTATCAATCAGTGTATCAAACATTTGGGGATATTGTGCCTTCTTCTCAGTGATGGTAATGGAGGACAGACCTGTATTTAGAATGGACATCTGTCACTATACCCTGAGGTAGAAAGGACTGCCTCAGGCCCCATGTGTTATCAAGAGATTAGAAGCAACATGTATGATCTTGCTACAGACATGCCAGTTAAATAGGTTTTGAGCAGTGTACAAGCGCAAAGGTTGGTGCTCAAGAAAGGATTCAAAAGCAAAGCGTATTCCATGCAAGGTACTGGCCAGTTGTGTAGTACAGGGAACATATGTCTTGCAACAGCTGCAATTGGAGATAACACTGATCCTAGCCATTTAACCTCTTACATCAGGGGTGTCAAACTCAGGCCGGCAAGGCAAATCTGTCCCACAGTGTAAATATATGTGGCCCAGGAGATCTGGCCAGATAGTGTACAGAGGAGAAGAGGAAGAAGCCAGGAGTTGTCATTACACTTCTGTCACTCACCCTCTCCCCTTGCATAGAGCAGAGAAAAGATCATATGGAAGGAGAAACAACAAGAACAGTTGGACACTGATAAACCACAGCAGGACAACTGATAAGATAAGATGAGTTCAAAGCTCCTAGTCAGCTCCAGCATCTTTGCAGGCAGTAGGATACTCCAAATGGAGACTTCACACCATGCAGCAGATAAGAAGCACTGTGAAGATCACCAGATCCAGTAAGTTAACTGACTGTGGTCAGTACAAATAAACCGGAATGTTTCTCTAGCCCTAAGAGTGTACCAGGATATAAAGCAGTGGAAGAGAGTTGACACTTGAGGTGAAAGAAAGGGATCTGTCATACCGCAGCAACACAGAAGGGGATAAGCAGCAGGACATTTGTCATCTCCCACACAAAGCAGGCTAGAAATAAAAGAAAAGCTGTTAGAATAGTATATTTGTTAACTGAAATGTAGTAGTGATCTTGCTTGGCAGATACCTGTCGTGTGCCAACTATTGCTGTTTGTAGAATAAAGGCAGGAAAAAAGATTCCACACTGATCAACATGACATTAAAATTTATTTCATTTAATGTAGTGTAAACAAAAAATAAAAAAAATTAGAACAAAAAAATGTTCCTAAAAAGTTTATACGGCATGCCAAATCCTGACCTACTGCCCTAATGACCCACATTTTGATGAACAAAAATTAACCTGCAATATGACAGCATAAAAAATTATTTTGTAAAATTTTAAGTAGAAAAAAACAAAAAATCTGTTACTTCTCCTTTTCTCTGTAGAGACTAGTGCAATTCATTGAATTGATTTTCTACAGAAAAATGAATTAAGTGTTAAGTAATTAAGTAAAAGTTAATAATGAAATTTCATTCTGATTTTAAAATTATTCCTTTTTATTATATTAAATGAAACAGATTTGAATCACATGTTGATCAGAGTGATTTTTTTTTTCCTGCTCTCAGCCTTTATTCTACATATGGCAATAACTGGTAAACAACAGGTCTCTGAGACTTGGGGCCATATGTATGAAAACGGTCTAGATCTAAAAGTCACTTTGTTGCCCATAGCAACCAAACAGCACGCCCCTTTCTTTTCATATAGTGCTCTGGAAAAATGAGAAGGGCGCTCTGATAGGTTGCTATGGGCAACATAGTGAGTTTTAGACCTATACCGTTTTCATACATCCGGCCTTTGGTGTGCGCCAAGCAAGATCACAACCATGATAGACTATAAAGTCAATGAATAGAAACTAAAAGCTTTTCTTTTATTTCTGGCCTGCTTCGATGTGCTTGTAATCACGCATAATACTACAATAGCTTCGTAAATACCCATTTGGGATTTATGGTAATAAAATATGGTTTAATTATTTTAGATTATTTACTATTAATTTGATATGAGATAATTTTAGACTTTTGGGATATTATGTCATTTTATATTTATTTTATATTATTTAATTTTACATAGTATAATAATTATCATAAAATAGTTTTTATTACTTTAGTGGTATTAGCTGAGAAACAATTGATATTTTTGGCACAATTGGCAATTCTAGTTCGTCTACAACAACTTTGGCCTCAGTCATACTACTTTTAGCTTGGTCTGGCTTGTACGGACAGTCTTGCGCCTACTTTATTAATAACATATTCATAAATGTGTCTAATCCTACGAATCTAATGCGACACACCCCTTCATCTTTGGCACATTTAAAAGTGTAGTGTCTGGCACACAATATGACAAGTTTAGGCATATCACTGTTCATACATTTATAGAACAGGGCTACAACAGATTTTTTTGGCTCAAAGCACGGCAGAAACCTGGCACAGCCTTGTTCATACATCTCAGCCTCTTGAAAAAGCTGGCGGTGAAATGCACGTCGAGGCTAATACCCTCCTTGGTGACATGTCCACCACTTTGGTAATGAATTGAAATATAGGTTTCTGTATTTTTATTATTATTTTTTTGTCTGATGCATTTTTTTTACTTTTGATCACTTGATCTGTTATATGTATACTCATTATGTGTCTTTCCAACTTACTGCCTGTTAAATTTGGTGATGGATGTGTCAGCAATATTGTATTGGGGGAATTTTGTGTTTTTAAATGTTTTTAAAGTTGTTTCAGTTGTGATAGCTGAATTATTTGTATTTGAATGTATTTTTGGAATAAAATTCTTTATATGGTAATTATTTGAGAGTCATTATACTTCATATTGGTATTTCTTGTTCATACATGTCCCCCTAAGACTTTTTCTAAGTTTCAGGATGCAATAGAAAAAAAAATTAGCTTCAACCACATCATCTGACAGTGTTCAGTCATGGCCTAAAGAGATTTTTCAAAGTATTCTGGAGATGTGAAATGTATAAGCTATGTGCATATATGTGAGGCTGGGTTTTAAGCAGTGTACAGGCTAGCTACTTTCTACCTCTCTCTACCCTCTCTTATTGTGCCTTATTTAAATGAAAGAAGGTTAAAGGAACAAAAAAATACATACAACTTCTGTCCTCACGTGCTTATCTTTACATATTCTGGGGATTTAGCCCTCCAGTCATTCCTGAAGCACTAACTATCAGTATAGAAGATACCTGGATGACTGACGCCTGCCTCCTTTCTTCCGCGGCAGCGGCCTACTGTGTAGACTTTGCCCTTGTGTCGGCTAGGGCCTGAACTTGGGGAAGTTGGATCATCCTCAACCGAGTTCGGGGGCTGACTTGACCTCGTTGGCAGGAGGGAGGATCCGCTTCAAAACCCACCGACTGTATTTGCAGGTTGCCTAACTCTTTTGAGCTTAAATTATTTTTGATATGGACAATTTGTTATTAGATATTGTTTGGGGTCTCCCTTGGTTACATAATCATAACCCCATCTTTGTCTGGAGTAAAGGGGAAGTGATTAAATGGAGTCCTCATTGCAGTGTATTTCCCTGCAGTTATCTGCCTGCCAGATAGAGGAAGCTGACCCTCCTGATTTATTTTCTGATCCTGCTAATGTTTCTGATGAAAAATCTGCTCCTGAGTGCAAGATTGTTCATGAGAAAGGTTTTCACCCCTCATGAATGGAGGATTACTGTCATGACAATGCCTGTTCAGGCCATAGTGTGGTCCTCGGTCTGTAAGGTACGGCAGAGGGTACGCTTTTGGTCAAGATTTGTGACTATGCTGTGCATGTTTCTTGCAGTGTCTGTACATGGTCTTGTTAGGTTCTGTCTGTGTATTAATTGATTTCTGCCACACCTGTCTGTTCTCTGCTGACTTTGTTCTGGGCAGCAGATGGTTAAGCCAGGGTTGGTGGACAGCTATCTGAACCTATGAGGCTGTGTTCTGGATGTCAGGGAGCCGATCCAATCACTCTCTGGACTGGGTCCCTGACTTCCTATTTAAGATCCATTCTACCTTGAGTTCCTTGCTGGTGATAGCTTTTGGTTGAGCTGGTGCGCTTTGTATATGTTTTGGTTCTATTGGATTTCTGACCTTCTGCCAGCCTCTTCACCTATGTTTTCTGCTTGTTATTTTGGTACTATTTGCTCTTCCTAGTTCTGACCCATTTCTGCTGACCACTCTCCTGTTGTGTTTGCTTGTCTTGTCTGTTTGGTGTTTGCACTTACTCAGGGTAGGGACTGCCACCCAGTTGTTACTGACAGCTAAGAGTCAGGTCGACAAGCAGGCAGGGACAGTCTGGGGGACTTAGCACTGTCCCTGTAGATCCTGGGGTCCCTTACAACAGAATCTCTTTACCTCTATGATTTAAATTTGCCTTTTTGAAAGTAAATCCAGTATTTTATTTTAGAACTGGAAGGATACAGTCTTTTAGCTTGATTCATTGAGGAAATGAAGTGCTCTTCAAGGCAAATATCCTGTTCGTTTCATGCCAGCAGGCAATAATGAGAAGAGTGTCGATTACACCATACTGCAGCTTCAAGTAAGACACAGTATCACATCTGCAAGTGCAGCAGCCTTCACACTGAATATTCTGAATATTAAGAAAGCATGAAAACCTCACACATATGCTTAGGCAATTGTGACCCAGCACACGGAATTAATAAGATTCTAGGTAGTGTGATCCATTTTGTTCCAGTTATAATGCACATTTCATGGCTGTTACTGAACATCTACATCAACTATTATCTTAGAATACTCCATGTAACACTTTATAAGCAATAATTCAATAACCAAAATAATGGCCAATTCAGTTATAGTTACCCAGAAAATTTTCTGAGTTGCACCCCTGACATACTGGATTCATTCAGATATTGGAAGTGGCTAGCATCAAGAATAATGATATACACAACAACATACAATACTAATGGCTTCTCATAAAATTATCTCTGTTAGATTGAAAGATCCATTGGGGACAAGAACTAACGAGAATGATTACTACATAGGTAAAACACTGTGGAAATATGTTTTGCTATGTATAGAAATCATGAATAATAATGATAACGATAATAATGATAATAATAATGGCTTCGTAATTATTAGCTGCAGAAAAGTAAGTACTGCACTAAATGTATCCACAGAAGCATAAGACATTAAGCACTGGAGGATAGAATTTTTAATCAATATGATGACCCCTGATTTCTTTCAGTTACAATGCAGATTTAGTGGCTGTTAAATCATTTGTATTTTTTAAAATATTCCAGCCGAGTTAAAGGTTGGAATAAGTAAGGTTTTCAGCCCAGCATGATGCATATGAGAAAAAAATCATCTATGCGGCCTCCAGTGGCCACACAAATTTGCTGGTATCTTGTGTGGTCATTGGTGGCCACATAGAGGGCATGGTTCTCAATCCTTGTAGCCCAATCCTCAAGACAAAGTATAAATACCTATAAGCATGCAATAAACAGTGTACACATTTATTGAAAAGTAATCCAGAGTCCAGCCATTGAGCTACAGTTTCTGAAGAATCTTCTGTATTGTTACGCATGAGGGACTGGAGTGTCCAGCATTAGGAAATACGACGTATTTTGGGCATCTGAGGAAGCAGGATTGTTATCTGAGAAAAAATCTGGACTTTGAATAAACGGTCCATCTATCATCAAATTGGATTTTTTATTCCTTCTACAAGCGCTTAGTGAAAAAATTTCCAGATTTCTGAAACCTATTAGGAACGCAGTGATTCTTCTCTTCTGCACTAGTATGCTTGCCTGTTACAGTAGCATAACTGGGGTTGTTTTTAAAGGTTTATTGAAAATTTTATTTGTTTTTTAGAAGGTCCCAAAAACTGTTGAGTTTTTTGAGGCTCAACCTGGGGTTTTCCCGAAAAAAGTCTTCTGTCCTTTTTTCTGTTCGACACAGTAAAAAGTATCTTCAGGGGGTGGTACTTTGGGACAAGAGTATCCGTCCAAAACCAAATTTAAACTCTTATGTCTTTGTTTTTTGTATTTTTCATGCCCCTGGCAATGGGATTCACTAGCCTGCTGCCTCAGAGGATATACCAGATGTATCTTACTAGCAGGTTACCAAAACATTCTCACTGCCTTTATCTTCACTCTCAATGCTATCTCTGAACTAATTCCTTCCCTACAGTTTCCTGGGCTTTTCTTTTTCCTGTGTCCTCTCCCAGTATTCTGGTGCCACCTATGAGTAGGAAGGTGAAGTACAGCCTTACAACTATATCCATGCAGGATCAAAAAGCTGCAGATTTTTTTTTTTGCAGAACAAAATCATGCAGTACATCCACACCAAATTGCTTGAGTTTGCTGTAGAGTTGCGTTCACCCTTCAGTATAAATTATGTCTTATCTGTATTATGTAGGTTGGTATAATTTCAGTAATACCAAATATGTAGGGTTTTCATTATGTTTTAGTACTTTAAAAAAAATACAAACATTGGCTATTTCTTAAATTTTCGCTGCAGTGCCATTTTCTGCAACAAATAACTTTTTTGTTTTTTCACCTATGGACCTGATTGAGTTTTTTTTTTGCAGGCTGAGGTGTAATTTTTATTGATACCATTTTGGAATAATGCGACTATTTGATAGGGATGAGCGATTATAATCGACAAAGTTGAAATCGGCACGATTTTTAGGCTGATCGGAAATTTCCAATCACGCGATATTTTAGGTGAAAATTTGGGCGGATAATCTATTACTATCGTGCCATTTTCGGGCTTCCTTTTCATTTTGGGGGCCCAGCAAATCAGTTTTAGAGCATAGAGCGGGGTGAGCTGAGTGTGGGGGACATCTGACTGTGATGTGTATGGTTGTCTTTTGGCTGGAAAAATCACATGCCTTCATTTTGCATAGAACAGCGTTTTCCTGTTCAGTATCAGTGTTTCAGTGTCTCTCACTAGAGCAAGACGTGTGCCACGTCTCTCTCAATACAGCTCAGCTCAGAGACACAGTTCTTTTCTTTATTCATACATACAACTATGCTTTTAGCAGTGAACATTAGAATATAGGTAGATTAGAGAATTTCAGTTCTTAGTTAGTTAGACAGAGGCTTTTAAGGAAGCATCTAGCGCGTGGAGGGGGGGGGGGCAGAAAGACAGAAAGGAGGGTGTATATTGTGCAGCCCAGACTCTGCTTTGAACCTGCATTGAAATGGCATTTTTTACCACTTTTTGGCCAGCACACCTCGCACCTGAGGTGAAATTGTACCTTTTATTTTGTGCCTCCCAGTTTTTTTCAAAGAGCCACCTTGTACTTAAATTTGGATACAGAAATTTTCTAGTAACTGTTTGTATATTTCATTGGTTCAAAAACCACCTTTTCTTATCCGTATTAATTTTAAATAGCTGTATTTCACTTTGGTGCAGCCCAGTTTTGTTCAAAGAGCCACCTTGTACTTACATTAGGATACAGAAATGTTCTAGCAACTGTTGGTGTATGTAATTGGTGCAAAAAACACCTTTTGTTATCCGTATAACTTTTAAATAGCTGTATTTCACTTTGGTGCAGCCCAGTTTTGTTCAAAGAGTCACCTTGTGTAACTTTTTTTTTTATTATTTGCAAAATGGCAAAAGGGGGGTGTTTTGAACTTTTAAGATTTCTACTTTTCATTTTTAAAACTTTCTGGAGGTTTCCGGTTTCTGGCACAGCACCTTATTATGAGCATAAGTCTGACAGCCAGCCACGAACTACTTGGTGTCCTGGGAAGAGATTGGCCATCAATAGTATCGGGAGAACAGCTAAAGTATTTTGCGGACTACGGGATGGTCAGCCAATTTAGAAGCATGCCCCCACGAGAGAATCTGCTTCCTATGGATTGAAGGGACAAAGGTTTTCCCAGAGGAATTTGTCATAGATGGATTGGTGCCATAGTGATCAGATGTTCAGAAGGGATGATATGCTGTGGTGCCAGATCGAAACCCAAAATATCAGAAGCACGGTTGAGAGCATCAACCTTGACATTCTTATCTGCCGGTCTGAAATGTAGCAAGAAATTGAAGCAAGAGAAGAAGATGGTGCCTTGCAGTGGGTTCAAGCACTGTGACATCTCTAAGTACAGGAGGTTCTTGTGGTCTGTATACATAAAAACTGGATGGCAAGGCCCTTCAAGCAGATGGCGCCATTCCTCTAAGGCCAAATTCATTGCCAGCAATTCGCGATCTCCAATGGTGTAATTTCTTTCAGCAGGGGAAAAAGTCTTGGAGAAGATGGCTATGGCCTTGGGAGTTTTGCGTGAGAACTGCCCCAACTCTCACAGGTGAAGTATCTACTTCAAGAAAGAATGGTTTTTCTGCATCTGGACAAGACAAGATCGGTGCAGAGGCAAATGCAGACATCAAATGGTAAAAACGCTTCTTCTGAATTCTGAATTCGGAAATGGGGAATATTGTTTTCGATGGAAACATCCAGTATGTCTCTAAACGGGGTATGACCATAGGTTCCTTGTTGTCACCTAGCCTTTTTCTATCAGATATGGGTATGAGAGAGGGACACTGGTTAACAGTTAAAGGCTTTTACAAGTGTGGCTATAACCGCTGCATTGCATGTGGTTTTGCAGACGTCTCTAAAAAATTCAAGGCAAGCAGTACTAATCACTGTTATGATGTGTTATCTTATATTAATTGCAACACAAAATATGTTATTTACCTCATTACATGTCATCTGTGCAATTTACAATATGTTGGCTGCACTACAACACCATTGAAAATCAGAATCAGATGTCATCTTTCAGATATTAGATCATCTCAAGGTGTGGGTATCTCGGCAGCATCTAGGCATTTTTTGGAGGTACATGGGGGGAGTACAGAGGGATTTACCTTTGTGAGGGTTAATGCTAATATGTGTACATGTGTGCATCAATAAGCTAAAGTTTGTTTATATTAAATTACCAAGCTTTCCTCCTTATAAGACCATACAGATATCCATATATCCATTTGAGGACGATGACTGTGCAGTATTGAGGCAGTCAGATAACAGCGATTCCACATACACTCCTGTCAACAAGCAAATGAGTTTCTACTACATGTCCTAAGAAGCATTGGCTGATACAACCAGAAACTTCATCTGCCGGCAAACTACTTTGAAACCAATAAAGAACTTTATGCTCAACCCTCCCTATGGACTGTCCCACTGCGCATGCGCCCATGCCCCTTTTTTACTGATAAATATGTGTGCCGCGCTGAATAAAGTAGTAGTGCATGGATAAGAATGAACCAGAACAACGTGTCTGACTCTTTCTTTCATTGGCCGGCCCGTGCACTCAGACATTGATTTGGAGTACCGGAGTGGGAACAGGAGACCCCTTGTCGCTTTACGACCCCGACAATTTTGGCACCCCAGATGGGACGTGGCTAAGACAGGTCCCGGCCCCCCGGAGACCCGACGAACGGATCGCGAGTGAAAACCCAATAACATCAAATCGAGGACTGCAGCCTCACGAGTCACGGTAAGTTGATACATATTCTATGTATTGGACTGCCGTTGGCCTTTGATGTTGTTCGGTTAGTAATCCGCTGTCCCAGTCTGATCTGCGGGTGGTCATAATAAAGTGACTGTCATAGTAAAAGGATCTGTACATGTCCACGTCCCGAACCATTGTGAAAGTGGCAGCTGATTAAACGGCTGAGTCACTCGGAAAGTCACTTGACCTGTTCCCCCGGTATGTTTCATGCATAGATTCGGATGTGAAACTCTCGGCAGTCTGAAGGCATAAGTTGTATGATTCTTTCTTCTCTGATTCAAAAAAGGACAGGACGCGGGTCTGATTAGCAACCTGCGTGGGTCCGGTGATTAGAAGTTTTATCTCAGTAGGAGAACTTCTGGGAAATTGGTGAATACCGGGAGGGTACAGTCCTTATAGTAGGCATTTTACTGTGACAGCGGTGGACGGGACTATTGTTTTGGTAGGTTAGGGACCTTTGTTATTTTGATAGTGTTCACGCGCTGAGAGACTGTGACCCGGGCACAAGTGGTGGCCACACTTTGTGTAGTATTCACCAGGGAATAGGGAGAAAGGAAGACATTGTCATGTTCAGCAGGTTTAAACGAGAACATAAGTTACCAGCAGAAGCTGAGACTGCCGAGGAAATAGTTGCTCGGAAAGAAGGGAAGAAATATGTAAATCATGCTAGGAAGATGTACAAACTTGTGGGATTGTCTAGAGAGGGACGGCTCCAACCGTCAAAGTGGCAGGAAATTATAGAAGAGTATCGAGGCAAGTTGTGTGATAAAGGTTGGTTAGATATGGCTCAGGCCCATTTGAGAGTTGCGAGGGGACTGCAGAAAGAAAGTTATGTTGAAGTTGAGGGTACTGGAGGTTCTGAGAGCGCTGAAAAGTTGTACGGTTACATGAAAAGTCCCGATGAGAATTGTGATTCTAAGATGGCCGCCGTGCCTGCGCCACCGCCCTATAATGGCGCCCGTAATGGTCCGGAAGGGTGGACCTGTGATGTATGTGGAGAACAAAATCCGGACTGGGTGGAAACTTGTAGAGTCTGTGGCGCTGCCCGAAAGGGCAGCGCCACAGAGGGCGACGCCTGAACCACCCCTGTCCCGGCCCCTATATCCTTTAGTCACCTCCCAGGGGCAGTACTATCAGGGTCCCACCGCCCCCACCGCAGAGAGTGATCAGGGCACGGCCTCTACGTCTGTGGCCCCGCCCCAGGAGCACAGACCGCCCCCACCCCCGGCCGCAGTGTTCGTCCTGGGATCAGGAGAGGATGAGACGCCTCCTCCCGGGCCAACTCAGCCCGGGGATGGGACCGAAGGTCGCCCCGAGATCTCACCCCATACGGTGGACGGGGACTGGATCATCCGCTCAGGGAGTTCAGGGCTGCCAGCCGTGTCGCCCATAACTCTTCGGACAGGCGGCACTGGACAGTGGACTGTCGTCCCCAAATCAAGGTTCCCTCAACCCCGTAGCTTTGGAGGCGGACTAAGTATACCCGTCCCCCAACAAGAAGACAGATACGATAATGGGGAACATTGGGAACCCCGAGTGTCCAGAATGTTCAGTACCCCCAAAGTGAACAAGTTCTGTTCATGTGGGTCATGGAGACATCCTCACCCACAAAGTAGGAGCGATAGTGAGTCCAGCAAACACCGCGTTAACCAACGCTGGAGGATTGGCTGCGAAGCTCATTAGGAAGGCGGGGCAGCCCGTCCAGGTGGAATGTGCCCGATTCATAGAAAACAAGGGAACCTTAGAACTGGGCTCCGCAGTGGTTACCGGAGCTGGGGAGTTGCCATGTGAAGTCCTAATACACACCATGGGCCCCGTATATGACAGCAAGAACCCAGATAAGAATGTAGAGATCCTTCGATCAGCTTAATAAGTTCAAAGTTTAATGGACAGCTCACCTGATGCCTCGTGGAATGCCAATTTCATCTACTGGTCTGTGCTTGATCCTGGATGCTATCCGTCCATATAACGATCAGTGAAAGGTTGGGATCAGCTCAAAGACTTGAGAGCTTTAAAGAGCAGTCGGTACTTTTAAAACATCCATTTCTTTAATGTAAACATTGTTAAAATTCACAGCAAACCATGCGAGACAGGAGACCATACAGCTGGGGGGTAGACGGTAGATGGCTCTGACCGACGCGTTTCAGGTCACATGACCTTACTCATGGTGACGTCAAGTTTGCCACCGGACTTTTTAATAAACAGACATGATTAAGAACACCTGGAAAACTATTCAAACAAAAGCTATACAAAGTAGAAATTTAAATACTCCCGGGACTTATGTTTAACCTACCCTCACTACTAGTGTGATATTGGATATCTGGCGTATTATACCTTAGGGATGCGTTGTGCTAAGTTAAAATCCCCACGCTTCCGTTTTCAAATTTTCTATGCTAATCTCCGCCTACGTGTTAATTGCTAACCTTCTCTATACCAAAACTAATTGTGAGTCGTATCGTTTTGATGTTTTAAAGTAAAATGTTTTGGATACGCAAACTTTAAAAGGTCTGTTTTCCTATTTTCAGATAGGTGTTGGGAAACGAATTTTGAGAGGCCCTGTGTTGCAACCACATATTGCTCCTTACACAGGTCAACAATTTTTAAATATATGATAATTTGGTGTTGCAATTTATGAAGTTTTTAAATTTTGAATTTTTTTTTGTTGCTAAAGAGGTGAATGTTGTGGTTTCTATTGATGTACTTACACTTTGACACATATATTATGGTCCGCATCCATAACAGCATTGGCACAAAAGCCAATTTTTTTGTTGTTTGTATTAGATAAAAATAAGCTTGGGGAAACACTAGCCCCCAATGGTGGTGCCTTAACGTGATGTGTATCGAATATTTGTTGTAATACATTTTTAATTTTTTTATTGACATATAATATAGGAGATGTTTTTTCCTATGTTACAATTTTCCCCTATATTGACAGTATAGCTAGGGAGACGGGGATGGCATTATTATCTGAGGCTATTGTCTTACGTTTTTGAGAAATAAATCGACCTTATGTATCTATTTTTCACTATGGCTCATCAACTTTCAGATTTATATCTCTCTGCATAAATCTTTTTTCAAAGATTTTTTTTCGTTATAAATCCTCCTTTTCGTACAGTTTCTTTCGTTTAATGAGTTCCACAACGGCAAGTTTTGCAGGGACTGGAGGGGGATGGACTTTGATTTGCCCTTAAAGGAATTCATGTGTTTCTTTTGGCGGTACGGAAGTGACGAAATAGTATTGCCCTCATTTCCCGCCCAATGTCATCCAAGTAATCTATACTCGGGGAATTTATGTTGGGGGGTAAATTTAAAGATTCATGTTTTTAAATTTAAATGTACCTTGCAATTTTTTTGATTTACATTTCCAAACCCATATAATATGAGATCGTCGTAAATCTGGATACCACCATATTGCTTAACGAAGGGGTATCGTCATTAAAAAAATTTCTCTTCCCAATTGCCATATATATATTGGCAAAGAGATGGTTAAAAAGTGCCCATTGATGCCCCAAATTGACTTTTAAAAAAAATTTTATCGAATGTAAAAAAATTGTGTGTCAACAATATTCGGTGGCGAAAAATAAACGCAGTTTGGAGGAGAGTAATTGCCATATTTGGATAAAAATTCCTGTAGGATCGGAGGGCTGGCCGTGAGGATGCAGGGGTTACAACCACTACATCACTTTGACAGCCAGGACCCCCGACCGGCGGGGACAGACTCCAATGTGTAAATTAGATGCTTAGTATCCTTGATGCCAGGTAGTTAATTACAAGGGGCTGCAATTGTCTATCGACCAATGTCCCAGTTGCCTTTCAATGGCATACCTGAGACATGGGTCTGAGGCAGGGGAAAACCCTTCTTTATGTACTTTGGGAGGCTGTATGATAGGGGTTACCGGATGTTGGCCCAACAATTTATCTGAATTACTTGTGAAAGAATACCATGTGAAATCCTGACTAAATATTTTTTGTAAGTCTTCTTATTTTTTCAGTAGGATTGTGTGTAATCTTTTTAATTGGGTAGGGTTTCTAGCATTTTTATCATTTCCTCTTGTCGGTACGCATCTAGGAGGACAACCGCCCCACTTTGTTGCTTGGCTTTCCAAGTCTATCATTTTTCCGAAGCCATTTCAAGGCTTCCATTTGGATGTAAGATTTTGACCTTAGTGCGTTCCTGTTTAGAACTATCTCTCATGCAGTTCGATTAATTCTCCTCGATGCGGTCTGAAAAAATCCATATTTGGGTATTCGTGGTGCAATGGATAAAAATTTTTATTCCGTATGCTAAGTCTTACCAAGTATCTATATACTGTGTCCATTAGAAGTTTCACTTTCTAACTGTCGTAATTGTGTAGTATTTAATTCAATTCCTGAATTCGGGTTTTCGGGTTTCCCAATGTACTCTCATGTCCTCCGATCTGACAATATTGCTTTAAGTGTATGTTGATTAATCTCTTATCAATTTGCAGGAAATGATTTCTTTATTGTGTGTTTGCCAATTGTTAACATCTAAAAGGGTATCATAAAATTTGGAAATCTTAGATGGACAAAAACCTAACCCTTAGAAGCTGTAAATTTTAACAATGTTTACATTAAAGAATGGATGTTTAAATTTCCGATGCTCTTTAAGCTCTAAGTCTTTGAGTGATCCCAACCTTTCATGATCGTTATATGGACGGATAGCATCCGGTAAAGACAAGACAGTAGATGAATGGGTTCCGAGGGATCAGGTGAGTGTCATAAACTTTGAATTATTAAGATTGTCCAGTTCATCAGGAAGTTGCCCTTTGTACATAACATCTATCCAACATATCGAAATTTATTATTGTGATTCAGTGTAATGAATATGGATAAGAGGTTGGTTTCCAGTGATAGGTGAAGTACAACGCCCGTAGATTGAATAGAGCAGGGGATATATTCAGACAGGAGAGACCTGGGTTAGTGGGCGGAAATAGACGCGAAATATAAACCCTTTCTGTTTGGAAGCTTTACTTATGCAAAGAAGTAAGAAGGGTGGGATATGAAGACCTTACAAAAATACATTTAACAAACAAATGATTCCACGGGGCTTAAGATTGAAAAAGGTTCCAACATCAGAATAAACCTGGTGATTTCCTGAAAAAAATGGCCCGGACTTCTTATAAAAAGTTCCATTAGAAAATCATGAATTCTAGTGGAAAAGAGGAAATTTAACTTGATTAATATAAGAGGGGTATTGTTGAAGTAAACAAGAACTGGACAAATATGATAAGGTGATACATACAGACAGCTCACCTCAGAATTGAATGAATCTGTGCGCAATTGGAGATCATGTGATTTAGTATTTAAAACAAAATAAATACAAAAGGATTCACAATTATGTGGGGAGAACAAGGTATACAATTGGGGATACAAGATCATATCCCAGATCCATTCTGAGGAAAGGCCAAGGAGATAATTAACACCATTTAGGAGAAGATTGTGAGCTTTTCTGATGTAGATACCCGTGTAGATCGCACCTGGGCTCCGATGCCTCGGACAACTCATCAGAACAGTCCCAAAAGAGGATCCATACCTCAGTATCGTTCGCGCAACTGGAGAAAATACACGAGGAACAGGGGCACAGGAATTTCGGAATTTAAGGACTATAATCAAGATTATGCCGGGTCCTAATACATAATATCTGCCTAAAAAACGGACACGACGAGCAGGTCGGAGAGCACCAGAGGTACAAGTGAGGGACAGGACGGAACCCTTGGGACATTCGCCAAAGGAGGAACTTTTATCCCCGGTTGTGGATTTTTCAGCCAAATTTTTCCCCAGCAGGTTAACAATGTGCTAGCTAAGGGGTTAGGTTTTTGTCATCTAGAGATTTCCAAATTATGATACCCTTTTAGATGTGAAAGATTGGTCAGGAACATCACAATAAAGAATATTTCTGAAAAAATTTATAATGAGATTAACAAATTATAAACTTATGCAATATTTGTCAGATCAGGAGGGTACATGAGAGTTTTAAATTGGAAACCCGAATACTGAATTCAGGGAATTGATTAGTACTACACAATTACGACAGTTAGAAAGTGAAATTCTAATTTGGAACATCAGTAGTTTTAGATACTGGTAGAGACTCAGGCATACGGGAATAAAATTTTTTATCATTGCACTACGAATTACCAACTATGGATATTTTTCAGGACCGCATCGAGGAGGAATTAATCGAACTGCATTGAGAGAGTAGTCCTAAACAGGAACGCACATAGGAGGTCCCAAAACTTAACAGTCATGAGATGGAAGCCTTGAATTTTGGCCCTTTGGGGGGGGATGATAGGTGGTGGTTTCGCCAAGCAGACAAAGGGTGGGGCGGTTGTCCTCCTAGTGCGGACCTGTACAAGAGGGAAATGATAAAAATGCTAGAAGACCCTACCCCAATATAAAAAAATTATCACAAAATTTCCCACTGAAAATATATAGAGAGACTTACAAATAATATTGAGTCAGGGAGTTGCACATGGTATTCTTTCACAAGAATTTGCAGATAAATTGTTGGGGCCAACATCCGGTAACCCTATCATAAAATGCACTCCCTTAAAGTACATAAAGAGGTTTTTCCTCCTGCCTTCAAGACCATCGTCTCAGGTATTGGCTCATTGAATGAGCAACTGGGACGATGGGTCGATAGACAAAATTGCAGCCCCTTGTAATTAACTTTTCTGGTCATCTAAGGGATATAAGCATCTAATTTACAATTGGGAGTCAGTGGGTCTGGCCCGGTCGGGGGGTCCTGGCTGTCATGTGATGTAGTGGGTTTTGTACCCCTGCATCCCTCACGGCCAGGCCCTCCCGATCCTACAGGAATTTTTATCCAAATTTGGCAATTACTTCTCGCCAAACTGTCGTTTTATTATTTTGGCCACCGAATTTGGGTTTACACACATTTTTTTACATTTCGATAAAATGTTTTTTTCCCAAAAAGTCAATGGTGCATTTAAAGGGGGGCACGTTTTTTTACCCATCCTTTGCAATATAATATATGGCAATATTGGGAAGAGAAATTTTTATTTAATGACGATCACCCCATTCGTTAAGCTTTTATGGTGGTATTCCCCGATTTTCGACGATTCTATATTTATATGGGTAGGGAAATGTAGAAATCAGTAGAAATTTTGCAAGGTACAAATTTAAAAGTAACAACATGGGAAACTGAAAATTTACCCACCAACATAAATTCCAGAGTATAGATTACTTGGATGTTACATTTGACGGAAGTGGGGGGCATTACTATTGCTGTCACTCCCTACCGCAAATGTATGCACAGGAATTTTCCATTTTAAGGGCAGAATCGTGTCATCCCCCTCACGTCGTGCAGAAGTTGCCGGTGGGTGAACTCATTAGAACGAAACGAAACTGTACGAATAAGGAGGATTTTATTAACGAAAAAAAATCTTTGAAAAATAGATTGATGCAGAGAGGATATAAATCTGAAATGTTGGATAGAGCCATAGTGAAAGTAGATAACATTAAAAGGTCGGATTTATTTCTCAAAAAACGTAAGACAATAGCCTCAGATAATAATGCCATCACGTTCTCCACTAGCTATAGCTGTCAATAAAAGGCAAATTGTGAACATAGTGAAAAAACCCTTCCCTATATTACATGTCAAATAAACAAATTAAAAATGTATTACAACAAAATATTCGATACACATCACGTAAAGGGAAACCCCACCCTTGGGTTTAGTGTTTCCCCAAGCTTATTTTTATCTAATACAAAATACAAAAAAATTGGCTTAGTTGCCAATGGCTGTTATGGATGCGGACATTAATATATGTGTCAGTGTAAGTAATCAATAGAACCACAACATTCACCCTTTTTAGCAACAACAAAATTTCAAATTAAAAGCTTCATAATTGCAACCCAAAATTTATCATTAATTTTTAAACAATTGTGACCCGTGTAGGAGCAATATGTGGGTGCACCACAGGACCTCTCAAAATTCGTTTCCGCAGACACCTATCTGATATAGGTAAAACAGACCTTTTTAAATGTTCTGCGGGTATCCAAACATTTTACTTTAAAAATCAAAACGATACGAGCTCACTATCAGTTTTTGGTATAGAGAAGGTTAGCAATTCAACACGAGGCGGAGATTTGCATAGGAAAAATTTTGACACGTGAAGCGTGGTGGATTTTTAACTTAGACACACGCATCCCTAAGGGTATGAATGTACGCCAGGATATCCAATATCCCCTCTAGTGAGTGATGATAGGGGTTAACATTTGAGGTCCCGGTAGAATTTATTTTCTACTTTGTATAGCTTTAGTTTGAAAATTAGTTTTCCAGGTGTTCTTAATTTATGTCTGTTTATTTAATGTCCGGGGTGGGAAACTTGACGTCACATTGAGTAAGGGTCATGTGACCTGAAACGCGCTCGGTCAGAAGCCATCTACCGTCTACCCCCAGCTGTATTGGGTTCCTGTCTCGCATGGTTTGCGTAACCAGAATGCTGTGAAATTTAACAATGTTTACATTAAAGAAATGGATGTTTTTAAAAGTACCGACTGCTCTTTAAAGCTCTCAAGTCTTTGAGCTGATCCCAACCTTTCACTGATCCTTCGATCAGCCATCTGGAATGCCCTTAGCGCCGCCAGCAGGGTCACCCGAGATGACATGCCTAAACGTTCCATCTCACTACCTTGGTTTCAGCCGGTATCTTTGGTTACCCCATTCTAGAATGTGTACAACTGCATTTAATGACTATTATGCAATATATCACTGAAGGCCATGATGTTGATTTAGAAGTGATAAGATTGGTGTCCGACAACCCAAGCACCACAGGATTGTTGGTCCCAACAAGGTAGGGCATTGGAGATCTTCCCAGCGGAAGACAACACATGCCCTTCCTCCATCCTCTGCACACTGGACAGCCAGCCAGTCCTGAAGACCCCAAAGATCAGCCGCCACCTGTACCGGTGATGCCAGAAGGGCCAATCCAATATGTGCCTTCACCTCGTACAGATAGACTCTCTGGTAAACAAATTACTGACCCATGAAGTTTCCATGCAATTTGTTAGGAAACTGACACAGACCAGGCAGATATATGGAGCCAACTGGAAGGACCTAGATACCTTAGTGATGGTCAAAGCATCTGATGAATACCTCCCTACCATCCAGAAATATCTGGATACCACGGGAATAGACATATACTCCTTCGAGTCTGGTCCCAAGTATTGCGAACAACTTAAAGTGTGAGCCCAGAACAGTCCTAATCAATTCACTCAAGCTATGAGGGTTTCCTTACAACCATGGATAGAAGCCCACCCGGATGTTACGCTTCTTCAGTATGTGGATGACTTACTCCTGGGAGGAACCCCTGAGGTCATGGAAGCTGAATCCATTTCCCTACTCCAACATCTCCACAAACTCAATTGCAAGGTGTCTAAAGATAAACTACAGTGGTGTCAAGCAAAGGTTATCTTCCTAGGTCATTGCATTGCCCAAGGAACTAGACATCTGACAGAAGACCGGGTCCTTGCCATAACCAACCTCAAGTACCCAGAGAACTCGGACCAACTCCAGTCATTTTTAGGTCTGATCACCTACTGTAGACAATGGATACCGGAAGCATCAAGGAATATGCAACCGCTCTACGATTGCATTAAAACTGGAGGCCCAAGTTTCGAAGCCGCCCCCAACCCAGCAATCTACGAACAACAGAAAGCATGCTTTGCGGCTCTACAGGCAGCTGTCTCAAAAGCTCCAGCTCTTGGCCTTCCAGACTACAACCAACCTTTCAACCTATTTGTTTCAGAGTCAGATGGACACGCCTCTGGAGTCCTCACTCAAGACCATGCTGGGAAACAACGCCCCTTGGGATACTATTCAGCAGTCTGGATCCAGTTGCTCGTTACAGCGCCCAACTGCTTGAAGGCTGTACATGCCGCACAGATTTTACTGGATAAGACCGCAGACATCGTCTGGGACATGATGTAATTTATTCAGGTCCCCCATGACCTTGCTGCTGTCCTACAGCAGACCTTACCAAAGCATATGACTCATCAGCGCCATCTACACTTACAGTGCTCTTTACTGCTGCCTTCCAATGTGTCTTTCAAGCGGTGCACTATTCTGAATCCAGCTACTCTTCTTCCACGACGCAAGGGTAAAATGATGAATGATGATGACAAGGTAAGGAAAGATCATAACCATAATTGCCTTGAACTACTGCAGAAGGAAATCACATCACCACTAACATAGGTGAATGAAGAAAATTCCCCAACTATCTCAACCTATGACAGATGTTCAAATATGCAACTGAAGACGGACTTTTCATACAGATTGCAATAACCTCAGACGAAGGAAATCCTATGCAGAAGCACTAATGACCGTCCCGCACTTGTTCAGCTCAAGTTTGCAGACTACAAGCTCTGAAGAGGCCTGCAAAATGGCCTGCGAAGCAAGACTGCAAAATATATGGACTGACTCCAGATATGCCACGGCATTGCCACACATTTTGGACTAAAGACTGAAGAATAGAGGATTCAGTCACAGCCGCAGAACCCCTGTGAACAGCAGTGCAATCAATCCGCTTCACCCTTGAACTGCAACCAATGTGGAAGCAATCCCTGAAAAGTCAAGCTTCTGTAAAGGTGAAAAGAAGGAAGCCAAGGGAACCATACTGCAGACCAAGCAGCCAAGACACTGCGCACTAGGTGCACGTGTCATCCAAGTGCTGGATCAGGAACTGCTCCTAGTATGGCATTACCAGACCAGAAGAAGAGTTTATTCAAGATCAGGAACGGACCACACCGCTGAAGACTTGAAACCAGAATGGCAACACGCGACCGTTGTTGAGGAAGACAACAGCTTGCCCCCTGCCAAGAGAACACACTGGAAAAGGGAAGGAAGCTACGTGCAGGAAAATATGGAAGTACAATGGACTTGTTTGCCTCCTAGCAATGTACCCGTGCTAGTTGCCCATGGCCCAGGCCACTCACAAGGAAAGGAACCAAGCACCTGCCTATGTGCAAACGGTACTATGCCCAGGTATCACTCCATGAGTGCAGCCTACAATCAATCCGTTCAGCGTCCACCTGCACCCCATCTCTTCAGGCTCAAGTTCCATTCAGCACTTGGCGAAGCAGAATATCCGTGGTCCAAAGGACCCAAGTGGACCACATCCAGAATGCCAAAAGTGGAAAATATATTGTCTTAGGGGCATTACATTTTCAATGGCGCAGAAGCATACCCAGTGACCAACATGACCTCCAAAGTAAGGCAAAGAAGTTGATTACTGAAATAACTTGTTGATTTGGAAATGCCCTCAGTGATCGAGTCAACCAGTCCACATTCTCCTTCCTCGGTTTTCCGAGAGTTTTTATGGAACATGTTAGGGTAGATTTGGGCCTCCACACGCCGTAACCATCCCCAGAAGTTCAAGCGAAGGTAGAAAGAAAAGAATGGTACGCTGAGACAAACTCTTTGAAATGACCATGATTCCCCATTACCTGTCTGAAACTTCTCCAATTGTCCTCTACCATATCAGACACACGACCACAGGGAAAAACATGCCTGAACCCCCTTTGAAATTCTGTTGTAAACCTCCAACCATGTTAATCAGAGAACAGGATTTTACAGAGTACTGATAAAACTGTTCAATTTGATTGAATTGTCTAAAGAATGACTAAGTGCAGCAACAGTTTTTCTGCTTCTCTTCCAAATCCACAGTGACATCAGTGCATGATTTCAAACCAGGTGACCGAGTGTATGTAAAGGAGACATATTAGAAGGAATTGGCCTTGAACCCAGTTCGACGTCCATTCACTGTGGATCCTTGGTCACACCCACCGGTGAAGTTGAAGAAAATCCACCTGAAATCCACGCCTCTCCACTGCAAAAGGGACCCACCCACTAAGAAAAGATGATCTCTTGTATATCCGCGTGTTGTTGAGATTCTGGTAGGGAGTAAGGGAGCAACATATTTGGGTGGACCAAACCAAACCGTATCAACTTCTCATTCGACCGTCTGTGATATTTTGCCCCAACCCGTTTGTAAATGGTCCCGATACGATAGAGAAGCGTACAACAGAGGGCAATTCTATTGGTGTGACCACCCCGGAATAAAAATTGTAGATACTGGTCCGATGTGGGTGGAATAACAGTGAAATTGGGCTATAAACTAAGAGGGCAGACCGTAAGATAAAAACGGGAGATCCTTTGTTAGTCAGGCCTGACGCAACTAGGGCCCAATCCCAACGTTGGTAGTGGTTGCGGCGCCCCAGAGATGTTACCCCCTCTTCTTGAACATTGAGAACCCAGCTCGGATAATCTGGTAATAACGTCCTGGGGCATATGACTATTTACTAAACCCACCGCTAGGCTCATAGAACTCAAAGATGCGAAGGAAAACCAACCACATCGACCCACCCACTGTCCCCCCAAACGGAATAGATCTTCAACAAGCTGTAGCAAATGGAGTTTCCTATCCCTAATAACAATGGGAAGATTCTTCTCCATCGAGACACAGACATCCCAGAGAAAGAATCTGGTTAGAATGGTCCAAATCACACGTTAGGGCCCACAATCTGTCTGTTGAAGCTGTCTGGCTTGTGCTGGAGCCAACCCGCCACGTGGAGACCCCACGCCAAACCACATATTAATGAAACTAATGCAACTGTTTGTTTTCAAACTACTACAGAAAACCAAATGATACAGGAGTGAAGATTTAAAACCCCTTTTTAAGTTTCAAACCCCAATGTATTACCCGGCAATTACACTGACTTTTCCACCAATGAAACCAGTCCAAAACCTCTCTCTCACTTGGAATCTTCTCAAAGGATTTTGTCAGGAAAATCGACCTCAGTGAACACTTTTAACCAAAGGGAACTCATTAGAGGTCTTCTGGATTGTGGTGACAGAAATTGAAAAGCCGACTACCTGCACTAGGTGGAAGGGTCAGTGCGTGCCCTTGTGAAGGCTTTCAAGGCCTTTTAAAGCATACCCTTGGGATCCTGCCCCTCACAGTGAAGCCACTAGAAATAAAGAGAAGAGCAGTACAAGCTCTACTCGATGGGGACTCCAATGTTTACATCGATGCCATTGGGGTCCCTAGGGTCCCAGACCAGTTAAAGCCCAAGACCAGATGCAGCACAGGTTTGCTCTCTTATTCCACAGGTCCAAAATTAACAAAAATGTAGATTGGATAATTATATTTATAAAAACCATCCCAGAGGTTGTCAATTAGCATCAGAGACGGTTTCCCAAGGTGTCTATAGGAGTTAGGCCCCCAATACAAATGACCCTACAGATCACGATTGGCGAATAGAAGATGGTTTTAGCCGAGAAAGTGAGTTTGTGGTAGGGTAGAGACAGAATGTTGTACTTACAATCCCAGACAACACAGGGGTGAATGGAAGATTACCATTGGGCCCTAGGGTAAGGATCAGGAGTTTTTATCGAACAGAATTAGGAAATTCCGGTGTGGATACTTTCCTTGGCTAATTGGTTGGCGTATTGGACTGGAGGGTGGAAGCAATGGTTACAGACAGTTTGGCACAATCTGCTGTTATTCTGGTGGTTTGTTTGCTGTTTGTTCTTTGCTGTTGTGTTCCCTCTAGTAGAAACAGATCTACTAGCAAAAATAGCTTCTGGAGGAACCGGGGGTTGTGGTAATGTTTCAATGCAGAACAGAACCTCTGATGCAAGGAAAAAGTTAAAATATTCCCCATAATCAAGTAAAAGAAAAGGCCAAGACTATGGAAGGAATCAATTAATCTAGGTCAAATGGAACCTCACATCGAAAGTAGGTTATATGAAGAAGACAGGATTGCTTGGATAGAAATGGCTCTCTAGGCTCTTCGAATCCTCAGAAGAATTCCCCAACCCCATCCCCCCACGGTGAAGCAGCTCACAGATAAATCTATGTAAATTAGAGTTTGAGTAAAGGGGAAAGCTTGCATTTTAGGGGGAATGTGATGGTTAGATGCTATAGTGTGACAGTGTGTCATCAATAAGCTAAAGTTCGTTATAAGAAAATACAAGCTTTCCTCCTTATAAGACCATACAGATATCCATATATCCTTTGAGGACGATTACAGGCATATGAGCAGTCAAGATAACAGCATTCCACATACACATCCTGTCAACAAGCATCTGAGTTTCTACTACATTGTCCTAAAAGCTTGGCTGATACAACCAGAAACTTCATCTGCCCGGTAAAAAAAAAAAAAAAAGAACTATTTTCCTTGAACCAATAAAAACATGTATGCTCAACGCCTCCCTATGACTTCCCACTGCGCAGCCCCATGCCCCTTTTTCTCTACTCCAATAAATACGTGTGCCCCTGAAGAAAGTAAGTAGTGCATGGATAAGAATGAACCAGAACAACGTGTCTGAACCTTTTCTTCATTGGCCGGCCGTGCACTCAGACATTGATTTGGAGTACCGGAGTGGAACAGAGACCCTGTCGCTTACGAACCCCGTCACCTTATGGCATTGAAAAAGTGAGTAACCAGTGAGGGGGGCGACCACCATAATAATTTTGAAACAGAGAAGTAAGGTGATTTCAAATTGCTACTCGTTCCCCAACAGGGATTAAATAAGAAGAACAGGATCTCATGTATCATATTGATATCGTTATTTTGAATATCAATTTATTGCTTTTGTGTCACATTTCTTGTTTAATATTATAATATAATGACAGAATTATGATCATGGTTTTTTAAGTTTACTTTTTTGTGTGACATATATTTATGTTAATGGTGCACATAAGAGTTACTTATTCTAGCCACACACCATGTGAACTGATTGGCTTGAAACTATATAAAGAAGCTCGATGTTACTTCGGATCGTTGATTAAGGAACTTGTCTTCCGAAACGCGTTACGTTACATCGTCTTCCTGTCTATTTTTTTTTATATTTATTCAATTTAATTAGATATATATAAAATTGGATTTTTTTTTACTTCACCCCGGATGTTGCTGTAAAAGTTACTTCTACTAAAGAATACCTCAGGACTAGTACTGTAAAAGGTAAATATTCTGCTGTTGTCAACGACCATTGATTGCATGACAGTGGGCTCTGTCCCAATTGCATAGGTTTCTCCAAAAGAAGCGCATGGTTAGGCCATGGAGGCCTTTGAAACACTGGAGCAAGATTGGGAAAATGGCATGGCCAGGCCGACTCACGTTGCTGGTGGAGTTCTTGCTGTCTCTCAGCACACCGGATATCTATATGGGTGGCCAGACGGATGAGCTCATCCATGGATGAAGGGAGGTCTCAACCAGCCAGCTCATCTTTTATCCTTCCAGCAATGCCCTGCCAGAATGTGACTACAAGATCCTCAGTGTTACAGGACTGCTCTGAGGAGACGGTGTGGAATTGTACCGCATATTGCCCAACTGTGGGCAACCTTGACGGAGGCGGAGCGGAGAAGCCACAGCAGAAGACACATGTCCTGGTTCCTCAAACACGTTGTGGAATGACTCTAGGAAGACTTTAATGTTGGCAGTCATTGGTCCTCCCAGGACACCAAGCGGTGTGGCCCAGGCCAAACCTTCACCTGACAGAAGACTGACTACAAAGGCCACTTTTGCTTGTTCGATGAGGAACAGGTTTGCTATTAACTCCATATGTATTGTGCACCGGCTTGAGGGTTCCTGTTGAATCTTAATGGCAAAGGCAAATGTAGCTTGGGGCCAAGTGATGCCACTGGAGCCAAAGGTACTGTACTTGCCATCGGTGGTGGAGAAGGTGAAGTGGCAGGTAGCTGGGCTGAGAGCTGCTGTATCATGGTAGCCAGTTGATCTCTTTGTTGACTCTGTCTTGCAATGGTCATCATGACATCCAGGATGTCTGGCTCAAATCACACAGCTTTACATTTCAACAAATCAGATTAATATGGTAGCTTTGTTTATTTTCAAAGCACCAAAAGATGTACATGTACATTCGTAATAAAAAAATTTTGTAGCATACAGGTATCCATCCTTTGCATCTATCTACTTATGCAGCGATTAGTTTCATAGCTCCTATCCAGGTAATGCCTCCATTTCGTGTTTCACATTATTATTAGCAGAGCTCTACATAACTTGATGTGAGGACATAATGTGAGCTCTGCCTAAATAAGAGTGTGAATACACCGACTAGAGGCATTATCTGGATAAGGACGCTACGACAAATAATTACATGAAAAGACAGACGCAAAGGACACAGGATACAGGTCATGAACAATTTTTTTTTGTAAGAATGTACATTTTTGGTGCTTTGAAAACAATAAGCTGCCTTATTAAATTGATTTGTTGAAATTTTAAGCCGTTCTAGTGAATGCAATAGTGGGGTGGGAAACCTAGCTTGGTGACTGAAAACTTGTATCAAGAAAACAGATTTAGGGTATTATGATATAAAATGAACCCTGCAATAAGGTCAGGGCATGCAGCAGGCAACGTGGATGAGGTCACAAGCATTTGACAGGTACACAGGCAGGAAACACAAAGAACACCAAAGATCTGACAGGGAAGTCAGGAGGTGGAGTTAAGTTAAAGAGTCAATGCCTGGCAATTTACTAATTTAATTGCAAAGATGTGCAGGGAACTAGTGAGTATGCAGCAACAGTGACCCAGGCGATACAAAATGTCCTCTGCCGGCATGGGGCGCGCACATCTCATGACAGTGCTTTAGGGTAAAACACACATTATTGTGAATAGAAAACATGCAGCTGTTTTTTCAATGAATTGCACAAATCTATATAGAAAGAGAATAAACAACGGAACAAATTTTAACAGTATGATTGACCAGATAATGCGACTTTTCCTCTTGCAACATACTAACTACAAATGAGATTAACATGGGAGAGTCATTTGACTATAAAAGAGAAACATCAGTATATTGAGTGTGTAGGAGCTTCTGTTCTCTATAGAGATTAAAGCAGTTCATTGAGTTGTAATGTAAAATGTATTATTTTAATAATTTGTTCTGATTTTTATTTCTTTTTATAATTAAAATCTTAAAAAATCATTTTTTATACTTTTATATTGTACGTTAATTTTTCTTCATCAAAATGTAAGTCAGCGTGTCAACCTTTTTTCTACATAGGGCAAAAGCCGGCACATGACATGTCTTGCTGAGACATGTGGTGCGCCATTCAACAATCTCCATGTCGACGATCACTAAAATAAAAACCATGAATTTTCTTTAATAATACTCACATTGCATACAACACCTTTTAGTTTAATTTTCAAGCTCTGCATCATCCAGCAAGCACTGCAGTACTCCTGTCAGGGACCCTGATCAAATTATATAAAAAAAATGGGACTGTTGAAGTAGGGACCTGTTTAATAGGACAAAGGCAGACTTGTCCTGATAAGTATTAACAACGTAATCTATCTCTGACAACTCGAGGGGAAGAAACACAAAGGGTGGAGGTAAGATGAACGAACACAAAACGTAGGGGAGTTCCTTGTGTAGTAAGTTAAGATGCTCTTTTTTTTTTTTTTTTTTGTTTATATTTTTTTTTTTTTCTTTTTTTCTCTTTTTTTTTTTTGTTTTCTTTTTTTTTTATTCAAAAAAATAAATGAAAGCCTTCTCTCCCTTGGGCCACATGTATGAATATCTGTCTAGTCTAAAATTTCACACTTGTGGTTTTCCATAGACAACCAATCAGAGCAACACTCGCCTTTATCATAAGTGCCCTCTGGAAAATGAACATACAAGGGCGCTTGCTCTGAATTGGTTGCTATGGGCAACAAAGTGAATTTTAGACCTAGACAGTTTTCACACATGTGGCTCCTTGTCTTGTTGCACTGATCACTGGTGCAACTCAGATTACTATTATTTTAATAATAATATTTTGTTCTGATTTTTTATTCTTTTTATAATTAAAATCTTAAAAAATCTTTTTTTATACTTTTATATTGTATGTTCATTTTCATGTCAATCAAAAATGTAAGGTCAAATGCTATTAAGTAGCGGTCAACCTTTTTTTTTTCTACATAGGGCCAATACCGACACATACCGTCTTGCTGAACATGTGGTCGCTATTCCAAGATCACTACCATAGTTACTGTTTACTCACATGCTATTCTAACACCTTTTGTTTTATTTCTAGCCTGCATCAAGGCAGCACTGGCAGTACTCCTGTCAGAGACCCTGATCAAAAAGGGGTCTGTTGATATTTAATTTCATATAATGCTCTAGAAAAATGAACTTGGCGTTCTGATTAGTTGTTATGGGCAACAAAGTGAATTTTAGACCTAGACAGTTTTCATCCATGTGGCCCCTTGTCTTGTTGCACTGATCACTGGTGCAACTCAGATTAAGGTTTAAGCAATAGATTGCACTGAGCACTGATAATTAATTAGTGACAATTAGTGACTGGACAATGTTGGTTTTACTATGTACTGTGATGTATGCATTTTTGGCAGTTTTTATTGAAAACTGCTAAATCAGTGTACTCCACCAGCTCTTTAAGGGTTAACACTCGAGTACTGTGAAAGCCTAAGCAAGAGTAATAAGGTAGCCTGGGAGAAGAGAGATGGTTACAGTGGTATATACAGCCTCGAGGGGCCCATAACAACATGCGTTTTTTTGGATCCCCTATTTCGACCAAAAAGCCATCCAAAACGCAGCGGCGATCGTATCCAGCACGTATCCAACATGCAGCTGCCTGTTTGGATGCGTGTAGATGCCAGCTGATCGACACCTATGAGATTGAAAATAGGCTCTTGCTGCGTCTTTTCGGATCCAAGAATTGACATGTCAATTATTTGAACGGGTCCGAAAGATGCAATGAGACACGCATCAGCGATCACTCGTCTGAACACTGATGCATGTTTCATATTAAAAGCAATGTGAATCACGTTGCTATTTATTAGATAGCGTTGTTTTAGGGTCCTTTAGGGTCCACAGACGATACCAAAAAACGCATCTAAAAGCGTATGTTAACATGGACTCAACACGCCATGTGAACATATCATTAGTTGGGGAAGGTGGTGTGCAGCACAGTCAATTGGGGAAAGGTGAAAAGGTACAGGCTGCCATCCACTATCAGGCCCTTATCAACAACTTAAAAAACTACAGAGATAAGTTAGGGTAGAATTAAGAGAAAGGGAAGCCATCTGTTTTTTGGGCCTATGAATAT
Source organism: Phyllomedusa bahiana (assembly GCA_025379985.1). Classification (NCBI taxonomy): domain Eukaryota; kingdom Metazoa; phylum Chordata; class Amphibia; order Anura; family Hylidae; genus Phyllomedusa; species Phyllomedusa bahiana. Next base: position 23,692 of record JAODAL010028838.1, on the reverse strand, counting down.
TAACCTATGATGAAAATTTGTGAGGTAGACAAACGTAAATAATGATTATTGCCAAATACTTTGCTTTTCTGATTTTGCTTCCTTTCACAGCTAGTGCAGTTCTGATCTCCTGCTTGTGTGCACAAGTTCCACTAGGTTACCGACCACTTCTTTATACTCTGTGGATGGGATGCTGGCGTCACTTACTGCTGTGTCTTATCAGCATAACAGAAGCTTGTTTGTCTTTGATACTGACATACTTAAACTCTTATAAGCTCTGTAGCCATCTGCCCTCTCCTTTGAAAAAAAAAAAAAAAAAAAAACCCTTCTCTAGCTCATGTCCCTTTAACAAGGTTCAGCTATGAATAATCATAGCTGATCTAAATCCAAACCACTGCTGTATAACTCCAGACTCCCCATAATTCTGAACAGGACGTGGGACCCTGAAGCCATGCTGAGAAAGCAGAACGTGAACAGCAGCATGGTGAAATATTTGTTCAAAGGGGATGTATCGCTTTTTTAGTTCCCCGTCTGATTCATACGCGATCCAGCGTTCTCCAAACTCTAGATAAATACAGGGGGCGTTTCTTCCCCTCCCCAGCAGGTGACATCCATCTCCCCCTTCACTGGTTCATGCTTCTCCCGAGACTGAGACTTCCCTCCTGTTCCCTTTACTTCCCCCCCCCCTCCTGAGTCCAACAGTCACTGTGTCGGGACCTCCCTATGCTGTCTTATTTATAAGAAGACTGTATACCATACCACAGAAGCTGCATTCACAATCTAGACTGAGCACTGATCTCGTCCCTCCTCCTCCTCACAGCTGGAGATTTGTTAAAGTTGAATCCACTTTCTATGACACGCGGCACACGTATCTCCCGTCTATGCAGTAGAGTTAGGCACCGAGAACACAAACTGTTAATTTTCTGAAATTTGTAAGAATCCTCTGCGCAGTTTGTTTCTCTGCAGGTGTGCAAGAGAAATTTGCTACTTACTACTACTTACTGTCGCTCTTTATTGCTACTAAGACTCTCTTACTTCTACTCTCCTCTTACTACTCTCTCTACGACTCTGCTACTCGCCACCTTTTCTCTACGGCCTCTTAACATCTGAGTCGGAAAAGGTATTCGACAACACAATTGTGCTGTTTCCTGATTGTAGAAATACCCTCCTGCAAAGAAAAGCCATGATTTTATTATTTTATACGATTCTGTTTCTTTCTCTTTTCTTCCTGGCTGTGCAGAGAGAAAATGTGTCCCGGTCCCCGTTACCTCCCTTACTCTGAATGTGAGAGAAGCAGAACGCAAAGCTCCGTGAATACGACCGAGGGCTGAACAGCACTGGTAAATTGAAGCTCTCAGCTAGTGAAATGCAAGGGAGTATGGATTCCGACCAGCACGGATATCAGTGTAAAACAGTAAACAGAAGATAAGGAATATCTTGTGAAAACAAAGACAGCGTTCTTAATGACAATCTATGCGAAGTTACTTTTGTTTTCAACGTGTCCCCTTCCTTATTTTTTTCTGAAGGCCGCCATTTAAATGAAATATACAAAACCCTTTAAAAGACAAAATATAACTAAACTAGCCTCAGAGGTCTTGGCCTAGGCACTAATGGCAAAGCTGATACACTGATCCTGAGAATTCGTGTCCTGCACTGCCAGTAACAATAGACACAAAAGGCAGGGTACCCAAAGAGAATACAGCACCGCCTGATAGTGGGATTGTTTGAAAATTCTACGAATATACAGAATTTTGTGCTAATGGCTGAAAAGTTTTCTAGACAACTAAGTCTTCTCATTATCTTTTTTTTTCTTCCAGTAACTTGTACAGTGCCTCCCTGAAACTGTAATGTTAAGAACTGAATAATCAATTGATTGCCAAAAACCCCCCGCCGCCCCCTTCCCCCCCCCCTTTCCCCCTGCCCCCAAAAAACAAATAAACCAACACACCCCTTCCTTGCTCTACCATTCTCATAAAAACACCCACTAACTATCTTACATGGATAATCTGTAATTACAAAACTGTACTCAGTGTCTAGTGAGTAAGAGAAGAATTGTAGAGGCTACTTATGGCAATCAAGTAAAAAAGAAATAAAAAAAAAAAAAAAATAATAAAAAAAAAAAACTACTCCCACATACTAAACTCACAACTCCTCTTCTACCACACCCCTCTTCCTGCCACATGGTGGTTTTGCCTTCATAATTCTCCTTCACTTTTTTTTTTATTTTATTTTTTTTATTTTTTACTTTTTTTTTTTAATTTTTTTTTTTTTTTTTTTTTTTTTTTTTTTTTTTTTTTTTTTATAAAATATAAAAATAATAAACTAAAAACTGCAATTGCATATTTTTATTTTTTTTCAAAAATTTCCGAAATTATTAGAGTTAAAAAGCATAGAAGAAAAAAACCATAACTATTTTTTTTTTTTTTTTATGTGTGAACAATCCTCCTTGGTAACCAGACCACCAGAAATCTGAGAGGAATTTCATAGATTTTCCAATGACAAGTTTATAAATATACAGAAAGTCATAGAAAAGGAAGTATTGTGGTGGGAGAATTCACCAACCAGTTTTGTTGTAAATTATTAAAGTGGGGTGGGGCGCACGCCGCCTCCAGATATTGATTTTCTCTCACCAACCGAAACTTCCTAATCCTTCACAGTGGACTTCAAAAAACATTTTAAAAAATTTTTTATTTTATATTTTTCTAGCAGAGAGCGCCCAGAGCGGATAGAAAGACGAAACAAACAACTTGCCTCCAAAGACTCCCAAGCAAACAAAAGTTCTGAAACTAACACCACAAACCAGTTTCTTTTATCTCATAGCCAAAAACTGAATTTTTCATATATACTAACAAAACTAAACCCGAACCCCAGTCGATATCTCCTCTAAAAATAAATTGGTTCCAGGTTGCCACATAATGTTATAACAGCATGGGTGTGGCTTCGGTTACTGCAAAATTTCTTTTCCGTTTTCTGACTTGTTTTTTACCCTCCATTTTTTTTTTTTCCCCCAATTTCTACCGCCCATTTTTTTTTTGCATGAAATACACAAATGTGAGATATTCCACCAAATCAAATGATTCCTAAACAGAGGTGCCAAATACAACCGTGTAATATCTTTATGGGGGATAGAAGAATGCAAAGAGAAGACTACAGAACCTTAGTAGTAAAAAAAAAAAAAAAAGAAAAACAAAAAAAAAAAAAAAATAAAGGTGTTTTTTTTTTTTTTTATTTTTTTTTTTATTTTAAAAAAAAAAAGAAAAAAATTCTAAGTAAAAAAAACTTCTAATAAACCTCACCACCCACCATACCTCCCGTACCTCTTCACCCTATAACCCTAATTCTCTACAACCAAACTCCATTCCGCCCCCCGTCCCCACTACCAAATTTTTTATTCCTCTTTTTTTTTTTCTTTAGTCTATTTTTTATTTCTCTTTTTCTTTTTTTCCCTCCCTTTTTTTGTCCTCTTTTCTTTCCTGTTTCTCTTTTCTCCGCTTCCCTTTTCTTCTTTCTTTCTTTCTTCTTCTTCGACCTTTTCTTTCTTATTATTTCTCTCCATTCTTTTTCTCGTTTTTTCTTCTTTTTCTTTTCTTTCTTCTTCTCTTTCTCTTTTCTTTTGTTCCCTTCTTTCTTTCCTTTTCTATTTTTTCTCCCTCTTTCTCTCTATTCTTTTTTCCTTTTCCTTCTGAGGGACACTCATACTCTTCCCAGATAAACCAGCGACACACAAAAAAAAACAGGGTGGAGCGGGTTTTTGTGTGGGTAAAACCCCATCCCCGGTACCTTCAGACCCTCAAGAAAACGCCCACCCGCACGCTCACCAATGAACAAAAAAATATTTTTCTTTCTTTGTTTTTTTTTATTTTTATTTCTTTTAGTTTTTTTTTTTTTTTTTTTTTTTTTATTTTTTTTTCTCCCCACATCTTCCCAGGAGGGACAGAATTTTTTTTCTTTTTTTTTTTTAAGGTAGAGGCGGAGGGAGGATTTAAGGCTAATCGCCCCCAACATCCCCCCCCCCCCTACTATCCACGCTATACTCCCCTTCAAAGATCCTCATCCCATAAATTCTCCCCCAAGAGGATATTGGGATTTTATTCTTTTATTTTATTTTTAAAAAAAAAATATTTTTTTAGTATTCCTACCAAAAAAAAAAAAAATTTAAAAAATAATAAAATTAAAAATCTAAAAAAAAAAAGAAAAAAGAAAAAATAAAAAAAAAAAAACAAAAAAAAAAAAAACATAAAATAAACTGAAAATTTATTAAAAAAAATAAAAAAAAAAATTAAACTGACTAAAAATATTTTGATTAACATAAAAAAAAAAAATAAAAAAAAATAAAACAACAAAAAAAAAAAAAAATAAAACAAAAATATAAAAAAAAAAATAAAAAAAAAAAAAGAAATTCTCCGCAATTAGGTTATTTAGAGGAGAAAAGGGTGCTTATTTATAGCACTATTTATTACAAAACCGCTGGCAACAAATATGATTATACCACTAACTTAAATGGACAAATTGTGCCTAAAGTTTTAATATTTTGTGTGGCCACCATTATGTTCCAGCACTGCCTTAACACTTTTAGACATGAAGTTCACTAGAACTTCACAGGTTGCCATTAGAATCCTCTTCCACTCCTCCGCATGACAAAATCCACAGTGCTGGAGATGTTGAGAAGAGACCTTTGGTGGCCCCCTCCACCTTCGGTTTTGAGGATCCCCAGGATACTTAATAGGTGTGTTCAGAGAGCCGTGACACATTCTTGGCCACCCACATCTTTAACCCTCCATTTTTTTCTTTAGCAGGCAGCTCGTATTGGAGGTGTGTTTGGAGTTGTTATCATAAAGGAATACTACCCAGCAGCCCGGAAGGGGGAGTTTGGGATTATGGTTCAGTATGTCACAGTACATGTTAGTATTTATGGCTGCCTCAACGAACTGTAACTCCCACACAGGAAATAGCCAGCGAGCACTCATGCAGCCAAACCATATATTCCCACGTTCCCACCAACCCATGCTTGTTTGTATAAAAAAACACAACTTTCTTTGTACCTATTCACCCGGTTTCCACCACACAAGCTTGACAAGACCTATATGAACCATATTAACTTTTAGCTTGGTTTCATCAGACCACCAGATCATGGTATTCCAGAAATAACATGGTCGTATGAGAACGTCTGGTTGTCTGCAGCAAAAAACCTGTTTGGGGGCTTTCTTGTCATCATCTTTTAGAAAAGGTTTCCTTCTTGGGACAATAGCCATGCTACCCAATTTGAATGCAGTTTTTGGTCAAGATAGGTGATTGTATTAGGTTGCTTTCAATGAGTAAGCACTGCTTTAATAAGTCACGCATATTCTTGATGACCCAAAATGATCCTATGTGTCCATGATTGTGCCTGAAACACCCCCCGTCTTTTGGCTCTGGTACCGGGCCAGGGCCCAGTGGACGTAAAACCTTTTTTTTTGATTTAAAAGGGGTTTTCCCACATGTTTGTTGCGTGGGATCCCTCCAAAATGGGTTTTTAATCATTTTTTAAAAAATATATGTGATTAAAAAATTGCGTTGAGAGGCTACAGCCTTCCTTACATCCCCTTTGGGTTTACTTAAAAGTTTGTATTGATACAGTGCAAGAGCTGCTGGCGGGCTTGGCCGGGAAAGATTTTTTATCTGAGGGAGCGAGCTGAAAAGTTTTAAAAGGCACCGGGTAGGAATATGTTTTCTTTTTTTTAACAGAAAAAAAATAGTTATTTTGTTTTAGATCCCTGCTTTATTGATGACAGAGAACATGAAGAAGCTTTCAAGCTTCTGGGAGAAAAACTTTTTGTCGTTTGTATAAAGATCCAAAGTGGCATTTTGTTTATTTCAGTAAATTTTGTCCCGATCCCTTATGCGTTTTGTGCTCTGGCTGTGTGCGTCTCCTTTTCCTTTCAGCTCCGTGTTAGTTTACATTAGCTTTTTAGAGATAAGGCCCTCCGGAAAAACCCTTTTAAAGGTAGTTTTTTTTAACTAGTGTGAACTGGGTTTATTTTGTGTGGGTGCTATTGATTCCTGGCCAACGCCCGTGGCAGGAATTTTCCCTGCACACGTGGTTAAATTTTTTCTCCTTCTTGGTGACATCTTTTCTCCTTTGGGTTTTTGTTCCTTCTGCCTATGCTTAGTTTACCTTTCATCTGTTCCTTTCTTTTGCCCTATAGTTGCCTGCTTCTTCTGTTGTTCTGTGTTTCCCCTGCCCTTCCTTTGCCCCGGGGTTATCCTTTGTTCACATTCTGACCTTGCTCCCCATTTTGTTGCCGTTTTTAAAACCGCCCCGATGTTTATTGTTCTGGTCTGTTTTTTCCTATCTGTGTCGAAACTATCCCCAGTGAGCCATCGTTTTTGGGTTGGGGGCCGGGCCTTTTAGGGTTTGGGGTTCCCCCCAGAAGGCAGGGACAGAGGTGGGACCAGTGTAGGGCCTCCCTTGTCTTGTCTTTGTGGGGGTCCCTGACAGTCCCGACATAATAGCGGCCCATACCCAGTCAACCCTCCGCGGTTAAAGTGAGTACCACTTGTCGGTCACTGCCCGTTTTAAAGGGTTGACAACCCAATTTCCACGGCAGGGCGGATTTTTAAAAAATAAAAATCTCCAGCGTTTTGGACCCCATAAAAACCCCCAGTCCCTGGATTTTGCCGCCCCCGTCTGTGTCCGTATCTGCCTTGGTTTGTGAACCCCAGGTCGCTACAAGTCTAAGATGTTTTCGGATCGCTTTGATGGAACCAGGACGGCCCCGAATTTTCGGGAAAATCCTGTCACCTGTTTTTTCGCTTTAATATTTTCCCCCTTGAGGCAAAAAAGTAGGGTTGGGTGTCTTCCCCCGGGGCCCCCATCAGGTTTGGGGGCTTTAGCTTGCCCCCTGAGCCCCGGAGTGGAGTTCAATTGACAGATTTTTTCAGGCTTTGGTCATTTTGTTAATCCAATCGTGGGGCATGGGCAAAAAACTCACCTGCTTCTATTCAGCGGGGCCCCGCGCCGGCGAAGAATATTGTTCGAGTTCCGCCAATGGTGTACTTGCCGGGGGTGGTCTGATCCCCCCTTAAAACCCTGTTAGACGAGGGCTGTCTGATGCGAAAAGGGGAATCCTTGGTCACCCACCCCAACCCCTGAGGCCCTAAATGTTTTTATGACTTAGCTGGCCATTGACAGAAGATGGGGGAGAGACGGGGGAAAACAAGGGGGGTCGATTTTTTCAATTCAAGTCAGATTTTTTTTTTAAAAATCTCCTCCTATTCTTGAAATTTCCTTTCTACCCCTCCCCCACCTTTCCTGAAAAAAGAACCAATGTTTTGGGTTTTACATTGTTTCCCCACCAGGAAAAGAATCGGTTGGAGAAGGCCTTTGCTTTTATTGGGGGGAAAACCCTGCCCTTTTTTCTGAAAGACTGCCCGACTAGGCCCAAGTCCCTCAAGGAAACGCCCAAACGCCCTGAGTAATTTCAGGAAGGTAACCGGGTTTTAGGTACCTCCTAACTCTGGTAAAAAGTTTTTTTTGCCTGTAACTTGGTCTCTAATTTTAAAAATTTCGTTTTTGAAAAGCTATGTTGATCAGGGCTGCTATTTTCATCAGTTAGTTTTTTCAGGCCTTTGGGGTTTGGAATAGCCCATTGAGTGTCCTTTTTTGTTTCAGGGGAAATTTCTTCCTCCCTAATGGGGGAAGAAAAAGTTTCGTATGTGGGATCATTTGAATGTTGGAGTTGCAAAAGGAAAAAACTTTTGTTTTTTGTCAGGGAAAAAAATTGCTAAAGGATATTATTCTTGGGTTTCCCTGGCTCCGCCTCCCTAATCCTGTGTTTGACTGGAGGCCATTTTTGTAAAAAGGGGTGCTCTTTTGGGGTCATTTGAAGGTTGTTGATCCCCTTTGGGTGTGCTTTTATTAAAAACACGATATTCAAATGTAAATCTACGTTTTAGATAGAGATGTTATGATAATCTGCCCCCCGCACCAGCTGGATTGCCCAAAGCCTCACTCCGGGGGGGAAAGCTTAACATTCTGCCCCCGGGGCAAGGTTTTATACTTTTTTATATTTAAGAAACCTGACAAAATTTGTTTCCGGGGGGTAGGTCCTCGACTCAATTCACTGAGTTTTCTCCGTCTGAGCTGTTCCTTTTGCTGGGAGGAGGGCTCCGATCTCATGTACTCCCCCGTTACAGTTTGCAAAAGTGACATAAAAACCCCGTTTAAAGACTGTGCACAGGGGTTGGGGTTTAAAAGTCATAAGATCTTAAAAAAACCCAACTGGGAAACAAAAAAATCTAGGGGGAAACGCCCACCCCGACCCAAAAATCTCCGCCCTTCGGGTCCCACCAGTGAAGTTGCTCCAAAGTATATCCCCAAAAGGGGAAAAAAATTTACCAAACCCCCCTGCTAAAAAATAGGGCTCTTTTTGAGGGGCCGGTGGCCCCCTAAAAAAAAAAAAGGGGGGTAGTATGATTTTGCCCTGAAACAACCCCCCTCTTTTGGGGTTTTTCCCCGGCCACGCCCGTGCGACGTAAACCCTGGTTTTTTATTTAAGGTTTTTTTTCTTACCCAAATGTGAAAAGGGTTTTTTTGTGCTGGGGCTATTGATTCCTGGCCCAAAGCCGTGGCCAGGAATCTTCCGCACACTCGTGGTTATTTTTCTCCTTTTGAGTGACGCCTTTTCTCCATTGGGCTTTTTTTCCCTTTGCTATTGCTTCAGTTCTCTTTCATCTTTCCTTTATAAAATTTTCTTCCTTCCGGCCTTGCCTGCTATTTGGGTCTTTGCCCTTTTAGTTCGCCTGCTCTTTCTGTTGCTTTGTGATCTCCCGACCTTTCGCTTTGCACCCCCCTTATTCTCTTTGTCTCACCGAATTCCCTTTGTTACGGGGGCCTTTTTCCCATTTTTTTGTTCCCCGATTTTTGAACCGCCCCCCTACGTTTTTGTTTGTGTCTGTTTGTCCTGTCTTTTGACCTATACCAATGCAGCCCTCAGTTTTGGTTGGGGCCCGGCTATTAAGGAGTGGGTTCCCCAAAGGGCAGGGGGAAAAGGTGGGCCATGTCAGGGCCTCATTGTCTGTGTCTTTGTGTGCGCCCTGACAGTCCCCGACACTTTTGTCCGTGCCTTTTGCCTTTGCTCTTAGGCAGTTTACCTTTTTTTGCTTGAGAGGGTGTTTTATGTTGTTCGGACTCATTTCCCGCGTATGCTAAGGGTTCTTTTTCCCCTTTGGGGGTGGATATCCCGTATGTATTTTGTTCATTAAAAGGTGCATTTTGGGCTATTGTGTAAAAACAGCTTTCTTTTTTGGAACTTCAGTGAAGGGGCTATGCTTTCCCCAATGTAACCTTTTGACTTGACTAAAAAATGTAAAGATTTGGGCATACCGTTATGAATCTTTGATGGTACAATAGTTTCTACTTTCTACTTAAGAAATGGCTGGACCTTGTGGGACAGAGTTGTGAATGGAAAAAAATATATAATCCTTATCCAGCTGTTAATTTCTATAAAACCTTTTCCAGAAATTACACATTACAGTTATTAGGAGACTGAATATCAATAGCAGTTAAGTCAAGGTAATGTCAATAGCAGTTTGAAAGTATAAATGGCATTAGAGCTGAATGTTTTTGTACACTAAACACATAATAATTTAATTAAATTGTATTTCAAATATCTCACCTCAGGCAATATGGTCCTCCAAAATAAAATTTTTTGGGTTCACTTAAAAGTTCAACAAAGTCTAGTGACTTTCCTTGAAAACTTGGATACTGTATCCACTCAGCTTACTTTCCCTTTCACCCAAAAAACTGAAAACCCCAAAATTACGGCGCTTTAAACCCCACGACTTGAAAATTTTTCCAAACATGTTGCCCCCAAACCTCTGTCTCTTTCCCCTACCTTTAGTTGTATACTCGCGGTAAAGGGTACCTCTCAATCTTTCCCGGTGACAATTTTTAATTCATCATTCTTGACCGTTATTATTAAGTATTTAACCCCCGCGAATTACATTTGCCCTGGTTTCAATGGGCTCTATAAATACTTATAAAATAAAAATTTTAATTTAATATTATGTAAATAAGTTATTTTTTTAAGTACCCCAAAAGGGGAAATGTAAAGGGTGCTGCCATCTCAGCCCTTCTATAGAAAATCCACAGGACTCCAGTAAGATGCTATTTCAATATAATTCAATGATCAATACAACAGAATAAGATTATAAAAATTGGATGATTCAGATTACTGTATAAGATATAGTATAACAACAAATCTCTTTGGTGTCGAATGTCGGGGAAATCAGCCACTTACTTTTAGAACGGACGTCTCCTTGTATCCTCTGATTTCCCTTGCAAGTTCTCCTGCATTATTCCTGCTGCCTCATAAGCTTCCATCTCTAACTGATCTTTTCCATTTGGATTATAAATACCCTCGTATCGATATATTCACCTACCTACCAGTGCTTGATGCTCAGTGTTCATTGACCTACATTATCTTTTACATCTACATCTTTTTGCCTATATTTGTGATGTCACTTGAAAAAGGCTCAGCTTAGCCGAAACGTTGTGACAAAACTGACATCTATGAAATTTACCTGATATTTGACACCAATGAGATCTGTTGTTATACTAGTACTTATACAGTAATCTTAATCATCCAATTTCTATAATCTTATTCTGCTGTATTGATCATTAAATTATATTGAAATAGCATCTTACTGGAGTGCCATGGATTTTCTATAGTATGTTCTATGGGGTCTACCCATCCCTTTTCCCCATTCTTTGGTGTGCGGAACCATTTCTTCTAATCGCCATCTCAGACATTGACAGAAATTGACAAGATATGTCATAAATATTTGTTCTTGAAAATAGTCCCGGAAAGTCTCTGTGCAGAACAGACAGTAGATCATGCTTGTGCTGAACTCTCCATTCTATTCTATGGGAGTTCCAAGTTCAGCTGAACAATTTGCTATTAAAATTAATAGAGAGTGCTGTGCAAGTGCTACTTTCTCTCTGTTCTTCAAGGAGACTTTCATTGGCCTTTTCTCAAGATCAAATATTTATATCATATCGACAGAATGGGAGCACTCCTATAAGTCTGAGGCCTATATCAGACATTTATAGCATACCCTATCTATATGCTATAAATCTCTAAGGTGGAAATGCCCCTTTAAACAGGCCCCTTTAATGGACCATGAATAAACCGTAATGCATTAAAGGGGTTTTGCCAAGAAGTAAGTTCCTTACCTGACAGGCTGATACTCCCCTCTTGAGGCTTTAAAAAAGGGGCGTTGTGTTTCTGTGTTAAAAAAAACAAGTACCTCCTCTGTGATGTCATTGCACCACCTCCCATGCAAGCTCCTCATATTCAGTCTCTGTAGTTGAATAAACATTGTTTGGCTAATCCACAGGCAGGCAGAGGTCTTTCATATGTTCACAAACTGATGCAGGGGGTAGGGAGGAGGGCTGATCAGGGATGAAGGAAGCGCCTGCATGTTTACTCAGATAATTACATTACAACCAGTGGATTCTCTATACAAAAGACACATGATCTTTTATCCCCAGGCCCTTTAAAGCTTGTTCATGTTCCCTGCCATCAGATAAGAAGTGCAAACAATGCAAGCACAGCCAGATCAGCTCCTGTCAGCTCCTGGTCATGTCTAATGTAAACTGTCAGGAAACTAAGGGCATGCAAGGAAGGCTGTAGATCTCACGGGCTTCACTTTTTTTAATGACATATATTTAGAAAAGTGATAAAATACCCATTTTGGAGGATACCACGTCAACATTAGATCGTGGCAAAACCCCTTTAATGTGCCTGATCCTCAAGACAGAGATCTCCTCTCTAGCTAATAAAAGGGGTCCTAAATTGGGGACCCCTGTCTGTTCACTTAGATCATCATAAAAGGAAATAGTTTTTTTTAAAAAAACAAACAAACAAACTTCTATATAAACTTCTATGTTCTATAAATTGTGCCTCCTGACTTTAGATTCTAGCATTCTTTAACAACCTAGTCCTAAGATTTTCCTTGCAACCATATAAATCTTGTCCCCTCCCCGTAGCCACACTGATCACTATAGTAAACTATTGTTTGTGCCACATCCTATACCACCTTCATCTTTGTATTTGGATGTGTCAACCTCTATCTGCTCTGCTAAATAAATCACAAAAGGAATTTCTATAAACACACACAGTCTTGTTTCTTGTTTCTGTCTTTGAATCTATGTTATCAGGTTCATCCTCATTCTATTGAATACACATAATTGGGCAAACATATAAATAGTGTCTAAATCTAAGACAGTTAAGATAGTCTAGATAGTCTTACAATGCACATTTATCACAGTGTTGAAAAAATCTGACGCAGGTTAAAACTGTCTTAGGAAATCTTACACCATTTTTAAGTGGGCTTACATTCTGCAACTAACTGCGCCCAAATTTTGGTTCATTTTTGGCACACACTGCTACATCCCCTTTAAAACCAAGGCCACAACATTTTTGTCGGATGAGGTGCCGAAGTTTCTAAAAACTGTCAAGAACACATCATAAATATGGTGTAAAGCATGTATGACATTATTTTTGATACAAATTATGACAGAATTCGGGCACATCAACTTTCATACATCTGGGCCAATGTTTTCTACATAGCAAAAAAATGAAAATAGACAGCATTTCCAAAAAACAATGTGGTAGTTTATTTACCCCAATCACAATGTTTCAGCTCTGAACAGAGCCTTCCTCAAGCCTGTATATTTTCATTTGTTTTGCTATTTACTCAGACTTAGTGTTACGGATGTGGTAGTGGATCCACTGGACCACCACAAGCGATGATGTAAGCCACGCCAGGGGAACGGAGTCTAAGTAGGTCCGGTTTTCACCAGAGCCCGCCGCAAAGCGGGATGGACTTGCTGCGGCGGATTGCTACCAGGTCGCTACCCCTGACGTGACTTGCTTGCGGTGGCAGCCGAGGTGTTGCGTGGTACAAAATCGTGAAGCAGGCTCGTAGTCGGGGACAGGCAGAAGGTCAGGACAGGCGGCAAAGGTTCGTGGTCAAGGGACGGAGGCAGAAGGTACGGTACACAGTAACGGAACAAGACACTTAGGAACGCTTCCTCTCCAGGCACAAGGCACTATCGATTCGGCAAGGTGCTGGGGAAGAGGCAGGGCTAAAATAGGGACCGTGCCCGGTGAAAACCATCACCGGCGCACTGTCCCTTTAAATTTCCTGGCAGTGCCGCGCGCGCGCACTAGAGGGCGCGCGCGCACCCGGCCGGCAGCAGGAGCGCGCGCCAGGACGGGACCAGGAGCGTGGACGGGTAAGTGTACCCGTGACACGCCGGGGTGTCCGCGGCCCGGGCATCGGGCCGCGGCACCGGCCGCAGCAGGAGGTGCTGCGGCGTTGCGGGTGTGCCTGCGACCCGACACGAGGGTCGCAGGGACACCCGCAACACTTAGGTTGTGGTCTGGTAGGCGAGCGTATTTATCTATGTATGTCTTTTCCATTGCTGCTGATTATTGATATACTTTTTCAATGTTTTCTTAATATAATCAATTGTATTTGCTTCAGGATATTCTTGCAATTATATTTTACAACATATTAACATAAACATGTATTTATTATTTGTAGTACATTTATTACCCATGTAATGTAACTTAGAATTGTTTGCAATACACAGTAATTTACATTTCTGCCACCATTTTACTTGGGTATGTAGCCCACTCAGTATTTACCTCATTGTCTTTGTATGGGTTTGAACCAATTAAAGAGCATTTCGTTGCCAGCCAGCAATTTAGACTATCCTATTTTATTACTGACCACATTTAAAGCTCTTGGGGCTTATTTACTAAGGTCATATCATGTCCTTGATTGTGAATCAGTTTAAAGATGACTTCATCTATCAAAGAGAACCATAAAGCTTCTAGGAGCAGCAAATCAAGAACCAATTGCACTTTCACTCCATTCGATAGCATTGTGCTGGTCTGTATTTGCATATCCGCACTAAGTGCTAGTGTAGTTCTTTTTTTATCAGCATCTGGCTAAGAGCTCCTTCACATAGTGATCTTGTTTGGCATTTTCAGATACAAGAAACAAAACATTTTTCAATTTCAGTTTTTTTTTTAAATGCAACATGTAGTTTTTGGTGGTATTTTTATTTAGTGTCCTCTTTTATATCATTTCTTTTCTGGCAATGGTTAAATCTAGGGATGAGCGATTGTAATCGACAAAGTTGAAATCGGCACGATTTTTAGGTTGATCGGAAATTTTCGATCACGTGATATTTTAGGTGACAATCTTACAGATAATCTATTACTATCGCGCCATTTTCGGTGTTTCCTGTCATTTTGGTGGCCAGCCAATCAGCTCTGAGGATAGAGGGGGGTAAGGAGGATGTACAACATCACCACTTTGTGGTGTATGGATCTCATTGGCTGGAAAAATCACATGACCTCGTTTTGCATAGATCAGCGTTTCCTGTTCAGCATCAGTCTTTCAGTGTCTAACATTAGAGCAAGACGTCTGCTGCGTGTCTCTCAATACAGCTCAGCTCAGAGACATAGTTCTTATCTTTATTCATACAAACAACTATGCTCTTAGCTGTGAACATTAGAATATAGGTAGATTAGAGAAATTCAGTTCTTATTTAGTTAGACAGAGACTTTTAAAGAAGCATCTAGCGCTGTCCAGCTGCGGGTAGGGGAGGGTTAGGGGGGCGGACGGACGGATGGACGGACAGACAGACTTTGGAAAGGAGGGTGCATATTGTTCAGCCCAGACTCTGCTTTGAACCTGCATTGAAATGACATTTTTTTTACCACTTTTTGGCCAGCACACCTCGCACCTTTTATTTTGTGCGTCCCAGTTTGGTATGCCCCAGTTTTTTTTCAAATAGCCACGTTGTACACCAATTTTGATACAGAAATTTTCTAGTAACTGTTCTCGTTTGTTATTGGTGCAAAAACACATCCGTGTAACTTTTAAATAGCTGTATTGCATGTGGTGCGGCACATTTTTTTGCAAAGAGCCAACTTGTACTTAAATTTGGATACAGAAATTTTGTATTAACTGTTGGTGTATTTCATTGGTGCAAAAAACACCTTTTGCTATCCGTATAACTTTTAAATAGCTGTATTGCACGTGGTGCGGCCCCATTTTTTTTTCAAATAGCCACGTTGTACGCCAATTTTGATAGCAAATTTTTCTAGTAACTGTTCTCCTTTGTCATTGCTGCAAAAAACGCAATTTCTCATCCGTGTAACTATTAAATAGCTGTATTGCAAGTGGTGCGGCCCTTTTTTTGCAAAGAGCCACCTTGTACTTGAATTTGGATACAGAAATTTTCTAGTAACTGCTGGTGTATTTCATCGGTGCAAAAACCACCTTTTGTTATCCATATAACTTTTGAATAGCTGTATTGCACGTGGTGCGGCCCCAGTTTTTTTCAAATAGCCACGTTGTACGTCAATTTTGCTAGAAAAATTTTCTAATAACTGAAATAACGCAATTTCTCATCCATGTAACTTTTGAATAGTTTTATTGCACTCGGTGAATCTCAGTTTGGCACAGATAATGCACTTGTATGATTGTTTGTTGAAAACTATCAATTCCTAGTCCTACTGGGCAGTTGTAAATCCCTGGGACTGAAGGAAGAGCACTGTTGATTTGGTATTACGGTTCTTCCACCAGACCGCATTTCACAGGTATTCGATGGAAACAATTCTATTTCTAATCCTAGTTGGCTGTTGGAAATTAGAGGGATTTAAGAACAGCTGGGATTTGCCGTCTTTCAATAAGAGACGTTCAAAAACTCTTCCATACCTTCTTAAATTTTTATCTTTCTGAACATGGATCGAAATGCAGGTGGTAAGTGAGCAAAGAGGGGTGTAGGACATGAAGGTAGAGGTACGAGAGAAGGTGCTCCTTCCAGTGCTGGCAACAACACACAAGCAGGCGGATCGTCGGTTGCAGGACCGTCAGGCCTGTCATCGCTGGGTCGGTGCTCTGTGAATCTCAGTAACGAACAGCGTCGCCAATCTGTTCTTCTGTAGTTAATGCAACCTGCTTGCTGCGGTCCAGGACAGGCATAGTCAATGTCCAGTTCAACTAAAATGGTGGTTCAAAGACTCCTTTTTCCGTCACTATTTATTCTGTGGGTCAAGTAGATTTAAGGGTCATGCTGCGGTCCAGGACAGGTATAGTCAATGTCCAGTTCAACTAAAATGGTGGTTCAAAGACTCCTTTTTCCGGCACTTTTAAATCTGTGGGTCAGACAGGTTTAAGGGTCATGCTGCGATCCAGGACAGGCATAGTCAATGTCCAGTTCAACCAAAATGGTGGTTCAAAGACTCCTTTTTCCGGCACTTTTTAATCTGTCCGTCAGACAGGTTTTGGGGTCATGCTGCGATCCAGGACAGGCATAGTCAATGTCCAGTTCAACTAAAATGGTGGTTCAAAGACTCCTTTTTCCGGCACTTTTTAAACTGTGGGTCAGACAGGTTTAAGGGTCATGCTGCGGTCCAGGACAGGCATAGTCAATGTCCAGTTCAACCAAAATAGTGGTTCAAATAATCCTTTATCCGGCACTTTTTAATCTGTGGGTCAGACAGGTTTTGGGGTCATGCTGCGGTCCAGGACAGGCATAGTCAATGTCCAGTTCAACTAAAATGCTGGTTCAAAGACTCCTTTTTCCAGCACTTTTTAATCTGTGGGTCAGACAGGTTTTGGGGTCATGCTGCGGTCCAGGACAGGTATAGTCAATGTCCAGTTCAACTAAAATGGTGGTTCAAAGACTCCTGTTTCCGGCACTTTTTAATCTGTGGGTCAGACAGGTTTAAGGGTCATGCTGCGATCCAGGACAGGCATAGTCAATGTCCAGTTCAACTAAAATGGTTGTTCAAAGACTCCTTTTTCCGGCACTTTTTAATCTGTGGGGTCAGTAGATTTAAGGTAATGCTGCGGTCCAGGACAGGCATAGTCAATGTCCAGTTGAACTAAAAGGGTGGTTCAAAGACTCCTTTTTCCGGCACTTTTTAATCTATGGGTCAGACAGGTTTTGGGGTCATGCTGCGATCCATGACAGGCATAATCAATGTCCAGTTCAACCAAAATGGTTGTTCAAAGACTCCTTTTTCTGGCACTTTTTAATCTGTGAGTCAGACAGGTTTTGGGGTAATGCTGCGGTCCACGACAGGCATAGTCAATGTCCAGTTCAACTAAAATGGTGGTTCAAAGACTCCTTTTTCCGTCACTTTTTAATCTGTGGGTCAGACAGGTTTAATGGTCATACTGCGGCCCAGGACAGGTATAGTCAATGTCCAGTTCAACTAAAATGGTGGTTCAAAGACTCCTTTTTCCGGAACTTTTTAATCTGTGGGTCAGACAGGTTTTGGGGTCATGCTGCGGTCCAGGACAGGTATAGTCAATGTCCAGTTCAACTAAAATGGTGGTTCAAAGACTCCTTTTTCTGGCACTTTTTAATCTGTGGGTCAGACAGGTTTAAGGTTAAGTGATAACTTCGGCTGGAGAGTGTATTTGTTCCTGATTGCTATACCTTTGTTTGTTTTGACATGTAAATAAAAACCCTGTTATTTTAACATCCAAAACCCATTTGTGCCTACCATTTTTGCAGCTAAACTCCCACAATAGTTATAGTCAAATATAAAATGCACTGCAAACAATGCATATTTGGTTAAAACTTTTTTCTCTACTTTCACTTCATGTTTTGGGTCATGGGATTATTTTTTCAATACCTAGCATACTCCATATGTAATGTTTTTAAGACATTTTCCCCTAGGTTTCAAGATAAGTCATTAACACCCACCTCATTCTTACAGTAATTTCCTGGCTGTCCCACTTTTCGGTTGCTGGACATATAGGCTGGTCAGACTTGCTTGTTTTCCTTTGCAAATTCACATCCTTTAGTTACCTAGTTACAAGGAAAAGCCATACTAGTAAAAAAATAATCAGAAAGAAAGGCATTAGCAGGTTGTAAAGTAGTGCCTTCATGGATTGGACATGTTTTTTCTGCACATTTGGTAGATGCCCAGTCAAACTGAGATCTGGAGAATTTGATGGACAAGTCTACATCCAGAGTTCTTTCTATGCTCTTCAAACTATTCCTTAACAATTTTTACATTGTAGCAAGGAGAAATATCCATGTGGCATCCAAGTGAATTCCAGAGCCCAAGTTTTTTCTAGAAGGACATTGGCCAGAGCTTCATCCTGCCTCTGCTGGCTTTGTCTTCTTCCCATAGTGCATCCTAGCACCATCTACCATATTCCTTAGGTAAGTAAAGCACAAGTAAAAAGAGGGTACTGTTCATAAGATCAGACCACCTTCTTCCATTGTGGAACCTTTGGCAGTGGACAGGGTGTCAGCTTGGCCGCTGTGAACGCTCTAAGTCTGCACATGTCCATGTTCTGAAAACTACTACTCACTGTGTGTTATAACACTTTTCTATCTAACCTGTACTCTAAATGCTGTAAGAGAAAAAAAAACACTCAATGCCAAAATTGCTGTTTTTGACACCTTGCCACCATAATAAAAATAAAAATTAATCAAAAAATCATATGTACCCCAAAGTGTTACCAATGCTAGAAATCCTTCAGTACACACAGTGAATGAGAAAGGATCAGAGAAAGTTGCTCTTCTTATCTAGTAATTTAATGGTACACAATAAAACAGGAAAAATGAAATCAAATAAGTGGTTGTAGCACTCACCTTTTGTTGTTGTAAAATAAGGAGGCACATTTACTGTTATGATTGCACCACTAAGGTGTCTTATAATGTTGCAACGTATTACAGACACATTAACTATGGGCTTTAGACACTTTTTGCACACCCTCCAACACTGGAGCATGGCTCGGTAAAAAGTGAGTGAGGCTTCACAGAAAACTGGGCATGACCACAATGTGACAGTGCACCAAATCTGTGTCACAAATGTGCCAAAATTCTGCCGTAGAAAGTAAGTCAAATTAATGTTGGTCTAAAAAGGTAGACAGGTCTATAGCTGTGCAAAATGTATCAATCAGCATGAGACACTGTGATGAATCTTGCTCATTTTTAGACTTCCGGTCTAAGTTTTGACTTTTAGACAGTGGTAGTAAATGAGGGGCAATGCTCTGCATGCATAGATGTCCTGCAGACACTCCTATCTTACTTGCTGCACACAGACAAGAGATAACACATCCAAATGTCAAGTAAGGAATTAATAGGATTTGGCAGGTTCAAATGATACCAAAAAAAAGTACAATGCACGCCAGAAAAAACGAGCACAGTGTTGATGGAAAAATGAAAAAGCTATTGCTTTTTTGTTGTTACCTCTAAAAAAAATTCAACTGGTTCTGCAAGCAACAATGTTGTTGAAAAAATAAAAAAGTTATGACTCTTGAAAGGTAAGGATGAACAAAATTAAAAAATAAATACATTGGCTGTGTCTTCAAGGGTATGTACAGTTGAAACCAGAAGTTTACACTTTACAGTAGTAGTTTACACTATTGAAAAAGACACATATGTATGTTTTTCTCACTATCTGACATGAAATCAGAATAAACATTACCCGTTTAAGGTCAATTAGGATTACCAAAATTAATTATATTTGCCAAATGCAGAAAGCATTTTTATTATTTTCTGCAAAGTCAACAGTTTAAATACATTAGGATTACTATGCCTTTAACCCCTTAAGGACCCAGCCAGTTTTGGCCTTCCTGAAACAGCCCTATTTTTGAAATCTGACTTAATGTGAGAATAACTTTTTGACACTTTTACCTACCCATGCGATTTTGAGATTGTTTTCTCATGACACATTGTGCTTTACGTTAGTAAGAACATTTTATCCATACAAGCCTTGTTTTTTTGTGAAAAATATCAAAAATTCATGAAAAATGTGAAAAATCTGTGATTTTGAAAGTTTAAAAATTTATGCGTACAAGACAGATAATTATTCACCACAAAATAGTTTATAACTAGCATCTACCATATGTCCACTATAGGTTGGCATCATTTTTTAAATGTCCTTTTTTTTATTCATTAGAGGGCTTAGAAATTTAGTAGTAATTTTTCACATTTTCAAGAAAATTTGCAATATACATTTTTTTTAGGGACCAGTCCAGTTCTGACTTGGCTTTGAGGGGCTGGTATGTTAGATACCCCCATAAATGACCCCATCTAAGAAACTACACCCCTTAAAGTATTTACAACAGTGTTAAGGAAGTTTATTAACCCTTTAGGTATTTCACAGAAATTAAACAAAGTGGAGGTGAAATTTCAAAATTTTAAATTTTTTTGCAGATTTTCAATATTTATCCATTATTCACTGGAATCGGTAAATGTGACTAGGTAAATGCAATGAAATATTATTTTCCTCCAGGTCTTCCGTTTTTTGAAATATCCCATATGTGGCCCTAGTGCATTATTTTGGCCCCACCCATAAGCCCCAGAATAGGAGGGCACCTACTGGACTCTGGGGTCTATTTTCAATGCAATTTTATTTGGGGCCCATTTCAGGTTTGAAGAGGCCCTAAGGGTGCTAAACTTACTAAACACCCCTTTAAAAGACCCCATTATTGGTACTACCCCTTTAAAGGGGTATTATACAGGTGGTGTAGTGAGTATATCGACCCCAAACAGGTGATTCACAAATTTTTTATTAGCGGTTCACTGTGCTTTTAGTTTATGACATGCTAGCTTTACTCAGCAGTTTACGGTTACAGCAATACCAATTTTTTATATATTTTTTTATTTTTTACGCTTTTATAAAATAAAAACTTTTTTTTCAAACGGAAAAACACATTTTTGCATCGCCTTTGGTTGAGAGCCATAACTTTTTTTATTTTTTCTGTGTATGGAGTGTATCAGGTTTGTTTTTGGGGGATGAGTTGACGTTTTTATTGGTATAATTTTTGGGGGACAAGACTTTTTGATCGTTTTAAAACCGTTTTTTGGAAGGCAGAGTTGAAGAATACTGCAATCCCAGTAGTGGTTTTTTATTTTTTTTTTTTAACAGCGCTCACTGTGCAGTAATAAGTTAGCTTTACTCTGTGGGTTGATACAATTATGGCGATACCCAATTTATATAGTTTTTTTATGTTGAAGCACTTTAAAAAAAAAAAAAAAGTGTTTTTAGTGTGTAAAAGAATATTTATGAATCGCTGTCTTCTGTGAGCCATAAGTTTTTTTTTTTTTTCCATATACAGTGCTGTGTTAGGAGTTTTTTTGGGGGGTTGAACTGACGTTTTAATTGGTACAACGTTGGCGTTTATAGGGGTTTTTTATTACTTTTATTCCATTTTTGTGCTGCGGGGATGAACAAAAATCTTAATTTTTGTGATTGTTTTTTTGGGATTTTTAACGTACGGGGTAATTTACTGACAGATTTATAGGGCAGGTCGTTACGCACGCAGCAAATACCAAAAAAAAGGGTACTTTATTTTTTTTTGATTTTTTGGGGGCGATTGGGTTTTGTACAGGGGAAGAGGGCAGTGTACGTTTTTTTATTTTAGTTTCCATGTTTGTGTTTTACAGTTTTTTACTCTTTTTAGTTTTTTTTACTTTTACATTTTTTTTACTTTTCCCCCTTTGGGGATTTGAATGAGAGATCTTTAGATCTCTATTCAAATAGGAATCAATGCACGCTTGTTGTGTGCAGTGGTTCCTATGACAACTGTCATTCACCGATGCGGGCCATGCCCACAGGGCACGGCCGGGCAATCGTGACGTCACAGACAACCCGGAAGGCATTCTGTGCCCTCTGGGCTATCGGGCAGAAGGCAGGAACTGCACGGATCGAGCGATCCATGCAGTTGCTATCGCCGACAGGTACGCGGAGGAAGCGATCTCTCCTGGTCTCTCTTAGTTATTGCGAAAACCCATGGTCGCATTAATTAAGGGGTTAAACCCGGGCCCCACAAGGAGTGATCCCCGGGGGCGGGCCGACGTGCGGGATGTCAGCTGTAAAAATACAGCTGAACCCGCGCCCATCGCGCGAACTCTGCTTTAGAGTTGCGCGTCTCAGGACGTATGCATACGTCCAGGTGCGTGAACCCCCAAACCACCTGGACGTATGCATACGTCCAAGGTCGTGAAGGGGTTAAACAGTTTTGGACAGTCCATATGATGATGTCATGTCTTTGGGAGCTTCTGGTTGGTTTATTGGCAACATCTACGTTAATTAGAGACTCACCTGTGAATGTATTTTAATGCACACCAGAAACATACTGCTTCTATTGGTAACATCATGGGAAAGTCCAAAAAATTCAGCCAAGATATCAGGAAGAGAATTGTGGACTTGAAAATGCCAGAAAAACAATAGGGATACATTTTTGCAACCCAGAAAATGTATCCAAAAATGTACCACAATTTGTGGTACGTTTTTGGATGCGTTTAATGCAATATATTTTACGTATTGCAAAAACCTATCCGAGAGGCCATGTGAAGATACCGTAAGGGTTCCAAGCCTGTAGTAATATGTGGTAAAACCTACACAGTGTTTTGACTTTTGGATTTGGTATGTTTTTCTGAGGTCTGAGTTTTTTTTTTTTAAATGTTGCAGGCCAGAAAAAAAGCATATACAAAAGTTCAGAAAATCTACCAGAATTCATGCAAACACTTTTTTTTATATCTATTTTAAAATACAAAAGTAATATGGGTTTAGGAGCTACTTTATTAAACTACAAAGTATGTAAAATGTCCAACTTCTGGGTTTTAATTGGTTAAATGAACAGTCCAATAATAAAAAAATATTTTGTCTATATTTATTCATAATTGTATCCTATAAGAAACATCTTGTGCATCTCGTCTGGTACTCCAGTAAAAATGAAAGAGAATGCTGGATAAACGCTAAACATTCTCCTGTGCAGTTAAATTAAAAGTCAATTTTATTTTTTTCTCTAGAAAATTATTTTAAGGATTAAGCTCAGCAAGACCATGTTCCCAGCACAAATGAGTTATAGAAAATCACTAACAACAATTCATTATCAAGAAAAAAAAATTCTGCAGGAAATAATAAAGCATGACGCATTAACTATAAAAAAAAAAAACCTTCAGCTTCAGCATTGCAAGGACTTAATGGATTCTGGAGCACATTCCACTGGAATGCTGTCAGGAAGAATGATGTAGAGAGGTGGACAGCTTATTAGTCCAGACAGGTAGACATTACTTACATACTGGAGGCAAACTTTCATTTAGACAAAGTAAAAAATGAATTGCTCAGTTTTCAAATATTATCCTTAAATGAGTTGTCCATCTTAAAGTTACAAATAGGTTACAAAATGCTTCCAAAAATCACCAAATTATATTCATCCTTAAACTCACTGCCTTCCCAGCAATAAAGCCTCTAGTAGTGTACCCCGGTCTGTGTATACTCTCTCTTCTATCTCTTCAGCGGTCACATGCCATTCACTGCTCACACACCATTTACTTCCTGGGTGGTTTCATAAGCAGGTGGTGAAACCTCTGTTTCAGCCATGATTTTTAGCATAGAGGTGAGCCGAGGAGTCCCCTGAGTTTCACCCTTTAACATTTAGTATAAGGGATCTGGGTTATGCTGCAGGGAACTGCCAGGTTGCTACCCCCGACCTGGTCAATCGTGGTAATTCCTGCAAATGGTACTAGAGGAGAAGGCAGAGGCATGTTCAGGTCATAAGCAGAAAGTCAACACATACAGAGTTGTATCTTAATTGGGTTATAGATTTAAGGTCAGGACAGGCAGCGGGCTAATGGAAGTTCAGGAACAAGCCAAACTTCTTACCA
>JAODAL010028837.1:0-52662 GCA_025379985.1 Phyllomedusa bahiana | reverse complement strand
CCACACACATCCAGTTTGGCTCCCCGTGTCCAGGGACTTCTAATGGGGGGGCAGGGGCTGTCCAATAGGCCACCCCTTTTTGGTTCAGGGACGCCCGGGTTGCTGCGCTGCGCTAGGGACTACCCCTCCTCACTAGGCGGGAAGGAAGCTGTCATTCATGACTCAGACTTGGGTTGCGTGAGGGAGTGGTACGCCCTCCCCCCTCCCTTCCCCCAGCACCGCGGCTTTAGTACTGACCTGGGGAAACCCACCCGTCAACTGTCAAGGAGGACGATGCCGCACATGGGCAGCGGCCAACGCCCTACGGAGGCCCATAGTTTTTGAGTTTGTCCCCCCTCTCAATAGCGGGAAAAAAGGCTCCCATTTGGCCCGGGTAGCAGGGTCCAATGGGTGAGAGCCAAAGTCACCTTTTTCCCGGGATGCTGACTATTGGCGTCACTACCAGGAAAAACGTATGCTGCGGGTCATTCAAAATGACCCCGGGCGGCTCCCTGCCTCCATCTCCACTGTATACGCCAGGGTGTTGCGGGTCATCTCCCTTTGGCTTCCTCATCTCCATCTCCCTCTTCCACTGCTCCTGCCCCTCCTCTCTTTCTCTGGGTAAAAACCCATAAATTCCCCAGACAATGTTTCTCTCCAATGCCTCCTCCTCCCCTCCCCTCCTCCATTTACCCCCCCAGACTAGGGCCGGAGATGTATGCCAGTCCCCAGCCCCCCTCCCCAGAAGTTTTTTTTAGCATCGTTCCGGCAAAAGCAGGGGGAATGACTTTATTCTCCCGTATCCTGGGCGACTGACAAATAACGGGGGGCCTCCTAAAGGGCCCTCAAAAAACGGCGGGTGTCCGCATGAGCGTCACGGCTGACACAAAGTTACCAGGGGAGTACCTTTCCGGGGATCACAAAAAATCTTTAAATGGCCTTTCTTGTTCATACAGTCGGCCCAACAGTGCGGGTGGAATTCCAAGGGGTGGAAAACGATATCAAAAATGTGGGGGGGAGGCCTTCGCCGCGCAACCCGGGGAGGGTGTTCCGGCTTTGTAAAGGGATAAGTGCTGCACAGTTTCCGGGCCCATTTTCAAAAATTTTCTAAAGATGGTGGAAGACTTAGGAACCTTTTAAAAACCAGATTGAAACAAGCCCCTACAGGGCGCATGGACATCCCCCCCTGGTGTACGCGGACACCATGTTACTCCCATTGTCCGCCCAGGGTTTCCATTTGCAGTTGGGGGAAAAAGCCAAACATCGTTTCTGCTGATGACCGGTGCATTTCCTCCCCTGTGTATTTTCGTTCCCCGAGGCAAGCCGGTGTAGAACGCGGACACCGCTGTCCCTAAAATGGGGAGAGGAGCGTACTTGTTGAGAGGTGGGGGGGTTGGAGGAGGAGGGGGCGGACTTTTGGCGCAGGGGCTGCAGTTTGCAACGTGGAGGAAAAGGGGCGTCTTGCCCCAATTTGGTTTGGTGTGCCGGGCAGAAGCACATTCACCCAAGGGGCCAAAGGACATGTAGGGCCCGACCGTAGTTACAACCCCAGACCTCCACGTCCCGGGGCCCTTGGAAAAAACCGATAAGCTAAAGGACGGGCCCCACCTTCTGTTCCAATTTATGAATGCTGGTACTGCCTTTTTGGAAAATAAATTAGGGCTTGGAACTCCCACTCAGTCGCACAACCATTATTCTCTGAACGGTGCAGATCCCCTTTGGAAAGGGAGGACTGCATACCAAAAAACGGGGACAGGAGCAGGGTCAGCTTCTGCCCCTTAGGATATTTGGACGCATTTTTGTTGTCTTTTGCAATCGCCTCACTGAACGACTGCGGCGCCAGAGTAGCAGGAAGGAATCGGCCCAGAGATATGTCAAGAGAAACACCCCTTTTCTGCAAGTGGGGAGCCTTGACTGGGCAAGGCATGGGCACGGGCGCTGCTGCGCTGCTGTTGCGCGGCGGCGGATGGACCAACATCTGAGCCACTTTTCTCCCAGGCCACCAAAAGGTGCGTGCATTTTTGACGAGGGCTGTGGTGCAACGTTAGCCCCGGCCACCTTCCTTTCTGCCTACAATTTAAAATTTCCCCATTTCAGCCCCCCGGGTGTTTAGCAAAAAACCCCACCCCCGCCGAGTAGCTGATTTTACCCCCCAACGCCCGCATAGTGATACTCCCGCCGCTGCCTCACTGAGCCCCTGTGCCGGTACTTTCTTGGACCGCGAATAGGTTTTTTTCCCCCTACCCGTTGGCTCCCGCCTCAACGCTGCTATCTTGCTGACTCACCCACACAACCCACTTGGGCTGCGCCGCTGCCTGACGCCAAGCTGACGCCCTCTTCTCCCGTCGATGTGAAGCCCTTGCCTCACCCCGGGTCCCAAGTGCGGTCGGACATCATCATTTTTTGGTTTACGTCACTGCGTCCTCATCACCGGTCTTGGGATGCAGAGGCTGACCCCTAAACCCTACCTTTTCCCCTGCCACCTCAACACTTACTTTGCCCCCCTACTGCAAGAAGCAGGGGATATTGGCCCCCTTTTCTTCGCTGAATGTTGCGATGCCCCCTCAAAATTGTTCACCTCGATATAGTGCGCAAACCAGAACCCAAAAGTGACGGGGAGGGAACCGGGTGGGACAGGGCGGGTTTAAGGGCGGGGAGGGGCCCCTGACCCGCTCCGGGCCCTGCCAACTAAGGGGTTTTGTTACTTCCACCGATCTGGTGGGGTTGCAGATGTCACTGGGGGAAGGGGATGACCGTCAACCAACAAGAAAAATTGGGTTGTAGTCACACACGGCCCTAATGACAGCGGCAGTTTGTGGCCTCACCGAGTGACACCTGTGGGCTCCCCCTTGCTTTTCTGCGACCGGCCTGGGAATTTTTTGCCCCTTTCCACTCGCAGGGAAAAACCCCCCCTTCACTGACAACTGTTTTTTTCTAAAAATATACAGACACTGTTTTTTATGAAGAAACTGTATAAAATAAATACCACCCCTATTTGACTCCCAAAAGAACCCCTAAAAGTTGGGAAAAAGTTGGTATAAATTGCGCCCCAAATGGCAGGAAAAATTGACTTGTAAGTGCCGTTTAAAAAACCGTTATTTTACTGAATATAAAAGCACAAACAGGTTTAATTAACCTTTGGAATGAATTATGACAGAATTTTTCTGTGGGGGTGAAAAAGAAAGTTTTTTTATGATTCAATGCAGAAAAATTAGTTAACCCTGGTGTAAATTGCGCAAAAAAAAATTTAGCAAAACCACAAACAGCAGCTTTTTAGCGTGTTAAATTGGCGTTTTTTTACCCCACAAAAAAGGGAATCTTTTAATTAACCTTCGTTTGTGAATTAAAGCTAAAGGAAAAAATTATTTTTTGGGTGAAAAAGACGTTTATTTTAGTCACCCCAGCGCAGAACAAGCTTAAATTACCCCCGGGTGTAAATTTCGCCAAAAATTGGCAACCACAAAATACCCCTTTTTTAGCGTTTCAATGGTGTTTTTTAGCTACACAAAAAGAGGAAAACTTTTAATTAACCCCCTTGGAAATTTGCTAAAAGGAAAAAATTTTTTTTTTTGGCGGGTGAAATAAACGGTTTCTTTTTAGTACCCAGCAGCAGAACAACGTTAATTTACCCCGGATTAAAAAGCACAAAAAATTGAGCAGCCAAAAAAAGAAGTGGTATTTGTTTGTAAAAACGTTTTCTTTAAATGAAAAAACGGGGGAAAGGGTTTTGATCACCCCTTTGGTATTCAATGTGGTGAGCGATAGCATTAAAATGTAATGCGCGCCTGGAAACCCCTGGGTTCCAAAACCAAAACCCCCAAAAAAACAAAAAAGAAACGTTTAAAAAGGGAACTCTTGAACCAAGCGTGACACCCCCCAAAAAGCTGTATAAAAACTTTTTAGTAAGGCTATATAAACACCCCGGCAGCCAAATTCCCCAACATACAGTGAAGGGTGTGAGCCCCAGCGTCGCCCCGACTTTATAGGCGGGGGACGTCAAGAATCCCCCGGTCTCTGTTGGTTATCTTGCCATGCATTAGGCTATGCCCTTTTCCTCCCCGAGTTCTTGCCCCTGGGAACGCCATGTGCCGAGCCATTTTTTAAACAAAAAAGCACATTCGTTCACCCCCAAATACCCAAAAATTTTGACTTTTTCAGAAAACGAAGTTTTCTGAAATTCTAAAAAGAATTCCCCTGGTTAAAACAATTCGCCCATTTTAGAAGCGTAAAACCCCCTTTAAAAGATTTTCTAGAAGTTTCCACTCTTGATTTTAGTAGTTATAAACACCCCCTTTTCTTGTTTAATGGGCTTTTTCTTGCTGAAAATATTCTTTTTGGTAGATTTAACTCGTATGTTGCTTAGTCAGTAACCTCTTGCAGTTTATCTTTTGTTTAACTCCATAGCTCTTTTTCTCAAAAAATTTAGTAGTGGAACAAATTCTTTTGATTCTTAAAAATTGGCCAACTAGCATGTTTCAAACCAAACCTCTAGTGTGAGCTGAATATGCATGTAGTAGTGAATTTGAGGTAGTCTTCTTCTTAAATAAAGCCTGTGTCATCAACATGAAACTGAATGTCCAAAAATTCAATATTACTTCAGCCAAATTTATAGGTTAATTTAATATTTAACAGATTGTCATTAAGTGATTCCATAACGATATGTAAGTCTTAAACAGATCTCTGCCAGATGAGAAGCACATCATTTATATAGCGTCCCCAAAACTGTACATGCTTAAAGAAGAATCAAAGTGGGTTTTCCATTTCAGATATTTAAAGGGAACCTCTTATCAAAAAAATGCTGCATGCATGCTATTTTACAGCATGAGGAGATGAGCAGACAGATGTATAGTTTTGTGGGAAAAGATTTAGTATAACTTGTAAATTATTCATTGAAATTTATTCTTTTCTATGCTTAGGTGTCTCATTCAATGATCAAAAGTCTTCACTATACATGTATACAGAAGCAGCTATAGTCACTGCTTAGGACCACCTACTGGATTCCTAATCTTAGTAGCAACAGGCATTTCAATCACTATACTACACTGACAAGCAAAAGAGTAACAATGTTTTGAACTTTTGATTTTTAGGCTCCATATCTCACCATCCATTACAACTTTGAATGTGTTAACATCATTTTATAACAATTTTATACAAAAATTTACTTAAAACATTTAGCATATGCTAGAGTATGCAGATAGACTTTTGCCGTAAAACTGCGATGTTTTACTTCTAAAATATACATTTTAATTTTTATAATTTTGTTAGTTTTTTGCAAACATACATGGGGCTTTCAACACTGCCTGAATCCTTTTGGGCATGCTCTCAATCAGATTCAAGCATGTCTTGACTGAAATCTGATCTCAGAGTCCTTCTACATGTTCCCAAATGTTGGTGCATACTGGAAACCCAAATTTGGGGAATGATACACTTTTTTTTTAACTCTATCCACAAGTGTTCATTGATTTAAATTTGGGGGACGGGAAGCCCAAATAAGCACCTACTTCATTGCATTAAACCATTTTTTCCCCAAAATCTTGACATAGCTGTATCTTTGTCCTATGGAACACTATGCCATCCTTTTAATACTCATAGTACTAACTTGAGCATACAAAGTAACTCATCTTGTAGGACAAACACATATATCACACTGAA
Organism: Phyllomedusa bahiana; assembly: GCA_025379985.1. Lineage (NCBI taxonomy): Eukaryota > Metazoa > Chordata > Amphibia > Anura > Hylidae > Phyllomedusa > Phyllomedusa bahiana. The sequence continues at coordinate 47,031 of JAODAL010028837.1, read as the reverse complement.
CCCCAAAAATCCTGGGCAAGTATCCAATGGCTTTACTGGAAACAACACCATGTTACTGGCTTTTTTCCCCCAAACTTGACAGTTTCCCCTTTAATTTCTTGATCCAGTACCTCCTTTTTTTCCTTGATTTTTTTCAGACCCCCTTTTCCCCCCTTTAGAGCTTGGGCTATTTACTTTCATCTCATGCTCCAAAACACCCTTTTCAATCTTTTACTTTTGTAGATTTTTTTTTTTCAAACTCGACTGACACTTCTTATGCGAATTTAATCCGGCTTCTTCCCCTTTTTTTCAGGGCCACCTTTTCCAGCCCTTGTAATGTGCATCACTTTGGGTTCTTGAAAACGACGTCTGTGATTTTCCCCATTACAAGGGATATAAGCCCCCTCCACTGTCATATTTGTTGAAACCAAAACGGGATCTTGTGATGAGCTAACTTTTTTGCCCTCTGATATTTTGCCTGAAAACCCCATCCCCTTGGTTTTTTGAATGGAGGGGACAGATTTAAAATTTCGTTTTCCCTTTCCCAAACGCAAAAGCCTAAATGATACATTTTGGGAAATTTTTTCTTATAAAAGGAACAACAATCAAAAAGCGGGATAATGAAATTTTTCTTTTTTTGGGGAAATCTTCCTGGCTGCCCCTTAAATTTCAAACCATGACCTTTTGCATGTGAATCAACCTAAAAAACACACGGGAGATATTGGGGAAAATGTGAGAAAAATAGAAATTTTGTAGTAGGGCAAGAATAAAAAAATTTTTTCCCCCCCGCCGGGGATCAAAACAGTAACAATCAGTTACAGGACAAGAATCGCAAACAAAACCATGTACTTAATAAGTTTGAAAGTCAAATTTTTTTAAAGAGATAGCCAAAGGATTCTCTATAAAATAAAGGGGGATTCTAAACTTTCAAATCTGTAGGGGTTTGGTGAAAATATGGACCGAGAGCCCAAAGTTCAAAAAATTGTTCCCCCTTTGTTTTGTCATTGTATAAAATAATCTTTTCTGAAAAAAATTTAAATATCAGTCTGCTTAGATTTGCTTTCAGCCTGCTATTTGAGATGCAGTGAGTACAATAGGTTTTTTTTTGCATTTTTAAAATTTTTTTGTCAAATGTACATCCCACTACAAATAATGTAGATTCATGTTCACTCAGCCATTATGGCTTGTCCCCACGGCACTGGTTTGCGGCCAGTTTTTCAGACAGTTTGCAGTTTTGCAAACTGCCTGAATAACCGGCCGCAAACTTTTTTACGGGCTTCTATGGAAAACCCACCAGCAGCCCCAGCACAGGTTTTTCCCCACGTTTTTTCAAACCACCAGCCGCCCGAAAAACATTGTAGATGTTCATTTTTCTGTCCGGTTTTCGGAAGGTTTATGAACATCTCAATGTAAAGGGGGAGGGCTTTTCTCCGGTAATCGTGGAGAAAAGCCGTACCACCCCCACCCCTGACAGCCGTGGGGAAAGCACTAAGACAGGACAAATAAACCGACCGGTGGGGATGAGCCCTTATTATAACATGTAAAAGACAGTTTTCGGCTTACCTTTAATGTGCAATCCTATGTTAGTTTTTGTATTTACCTCTTTGTAAAAACACAACATGAACTGGGGAAAAATTAAAGTCATATTTTCTTTCATAATGAACCACATCTCATGCAATTAAAGGGAAATGGTATCAAATAAAAATTTTGTATTAAACCCAAAAATAATGAACAGCAAGGCGGAAGTTGACAAGGGAACTGGTTCAGATCGAAGGATAAATTAATCCTGAAGCAAAACAAAACCCAAAAAACTCATGACTCTAACAAGTAACTTTCCTTAACTCGATCCCTAACTTGTCCCTAACACTGACCCTAACATGAGAAACCCATAGTCAACTCATCCTGTTAGGCAAGCATTTTGTCCCCAAGTAAACTCTCAAAATATGGCATTCTACAATAGCTGTCTAAGAGATGATATCCAGCTAATACAGGAACAACAAACCTAAACGTGAAAAGATAACTGCATTTTGGTTACTTTAGGTGAGCAGTGCACAACTTGAAGCACGAGGGACACATGCCTCCCGTAATGCCATCTTGTGTGGCCCTACATAAGTGGTCACAAGAATGCTTATTGCGTCTAGTGGTGACTCAACTGTATATTTCTATGCTAGAGAGCACAAGAGTGGGTAAGTGCTATAGAGAGGGAACATGGATCAGAGTGTAGCTGACATTGCAGATAAAGTTGGTCCTACAAAGTATTGACTTGGGTGGAGGAGGGGTTTGAATACATACCAACAAAACAATTTTCAGTTTTTTAATTTGCAAAAATTTGGAAAAGCACGTATCGTTTTCTTTACACTTCACAATTACTTGTTACTTGTGTTGTTTTATCACATAAAATATCAATAAAATACAGTTTAATAAAGTTTGTGACTGTAACGTTTAAAAATGAGCTCAAGGGGTAATAAGACTTTGCAATGCACTATATTTCACTGCTGAGTTGAGTAAACATGTGTACCACCTCTGTTATCTGTACATCTTATAAAGAAAAAACCTTGTTGCAAGTGAACAAGGTCAGTTCATTATGTAACGACCAGTGGTGTCAGTGTACACTGACATAGTGGACCCTGGGTGTTTGGTGTGGATCCTCTGTGATCACCGCGGGCAAGGATTGTATAAGTGTAGACAACGCCAGGGAGCGGAGTCTAAGAGGTCTTCACCTGTCTTCACCTGAGCCTGCTGCAAGACCAAACGGACTTCTCTGTGGGGAACCACCAGGTTGCTACCCCTGACGTGGCTACCCACAGTGACAGCCGAAGTGCAGGACAAGGACACAGGGTGCTGACAGAGATGACAGGTCACAGGCCAGTGTAGCCATAGGCAGATGACAGAGTCCTCGGGTTGATAGCAAGCAGGTCCAATGGCAGGATAGCAGCAGTAGACATAGATACACCAACACTGGAACTAGGACAGCAACCTGGATACAGCTGGATTAAACCTAAACTGGAAGCTGGGTCCTCGGCAGATAGCTGACAAGTAAGACGGCAGCAGAAGTATTTATGCAGGTAACACATAGGGTTAACTCAGAAACAGTGATAGCCAGCAGAGGTCATTAGCTCAGATGGTCATGAACTGAACAGGAACAGAGGCAAGAAGTTCCTGATAACACAGGAGGTCATAGGTCATTGGACAGGTAATTAGTATACTGTCCCTTTAAATCCAGCTGAGGATGCGTGCAGACACAGACAGGAATGCAGCAAGGACATAGCCATGTCCAAGGTCCGGAACGACGGCCATGGCTTGGACCGTGACACTTCTCCTATGATACCTTGATCATTATGTGACCAAAATACTACTAAATATCAAGAACAATACAATATAAAGTGAAAAATACAATTGTTATAAATAAACTCCCCTGAAAATGTATTAGTATTCCCATAACAAAGACATTTATGAAATTATAGGCATTAGTGACCAGATGTAAAAGTTTATATTGCTTTTTTTTTTTTGTTTGTTTGCATTCTTTACAAATTGACAAATCTGCACAGTTATTAATATAGAAAATAACATCAGTACACCATAAAAATCACTTGAATTCCAGAACGAATTGTTAAAAGCCTCCATGAATGTCACCTGGCTGTAAAGATAGTTATATATATTTAATAAGCATATACCTGCCCCAGGCTCTTCTTTTGACCATTACAAATATCTTTATTTCTGCTTTATGATTGGAAAGATTTGCATCATTAACATGTATATACATCTATATAATGCTTTTCTGACATGAAGGTTACCATTCATCAAGACAAAGAGCAAACCCTTACAACATTGTAGAGATTTCTTTGCAACATGAGAGAGAAGATCTACCTCCTCCTCTTGCTTTCTGTATCTGGACCTGTACAGAGTGTACCTCTAATTCCACCATTACAGGTAAGATATATGTCCTCATTAGAGTATTGTATTCTCCAATATTCTAATTCTCCTTTCTGTTTCTTGTAACTTTTTTTTTAAAACAAGAGTTGATGACAGTGTAACACTAATAGATATATAGGGCGACATGCACGAAATTTGGCATGTTAACGCAATCTAGCGCTAAGACAACATTTCTGGCTCAGGTAAACCACTTTGAAAGTGCTCTACCTGTTCCGACTGTAATGCGCCTGGAAGTGCCGTACTGAAGCTATAAATCTATAGCTTTACCACCCCCCCACCGCACCCTTCCCCCTCCCCTCCTCCTCCCCGAGATTGGAGGCATTGCAAAGCGCCACATGCGCCCGATAATGGCGGGCAGGAGATTTAAAAATGTATGAACAGGGCTGTGCCTGATATCGGGCTGAAAAGACGCCAGATAACTGGCGCAGCCCCGTTCATACATGTCACCCATAGTATTTGAAAGGAGATAAAGAATTGTATATGCTTTAATCTCCAAGATATTGGAATAACATTAAACAGATAACATTCAAATATGAGTAAAAACGAAATACCAAAATCCAAAGGAAGCTCTGAGGAACTACAGTATGACAAAAAAATAATGGACCCTTTTGGCACCAAAACCAACTCATTGATGTCAAATATTGTCCATTGAGTTCCTCAAAAGTGTCTTACATTTTGGTGAAATACTAACAGCATACCAACAGCATGCAAAGCTCTTTCTCACATCAACATGATAAAACTCAATGAAAAATCTAAGGACTGACCAAAACAATCTAACAGACCCCAAAAGCTTTTATTCATAAGAAATTTATAAGTGCTTGATCTTGCTTCTTTCTGTCCTTCCGCTCTTGACAACACCTCAGCTTTTCTTTTGGGAATTTTATCTTCTTGTCAACAAAGCAATGGAATTTTTAAAATGATTTTGTGGACATTATTAGCAGTAACATTTTCCTCATGATCTTTCTACTTTTTTAAGAATTCAAAAAAAAAAAAAAAGTTCTTAATGAGTTAATTGACTGTAGCATTGGTGTTATGTAATTGTTTATATCGTTGTTATAACTTAACTACACAACATATTTTTAAATAAAGAAATTTTGATTAATTATTTTTCTGCTGTATATATAAAAGTCTTACTAATGATTATGAATGTCTCTTCTGCAGCTTTCCGTTCCTGGTATCAATGAATATGGTAAGTGTATTTTTATTTGAGTTGTTCCTAACTTGTTCTTTAAAAGTGGCTTTAAATTGGTTGATGGGGAAAATAATTTAATATTTAAGGAATACTTACCTTCTGCTGCTACTGTCTGATGGTCGCTGGGTTTCATCTAAATACACAGGAAATCGTTACCATAAAAGAGACTGACCTCAGCCACTAATTGATTAAAGGACAACGCCAACAAAAGAACTAAATAATTAATAGGTATAACCAAAACCTAAATACTAACGCCAAAAAAGCAAACCAACAACCTATCCACATAAAACCAAATCATTTTATTAAAGAACACTAATAAAAACACACAATTAAATGCACAAAAAATAACTAGAAAGGTGACATGCAAAGGACACACAACTACTACCACCCAGGTACTGCCATGCTAGTAAATTATACAATGATAATAATACATAACTAAAAATAAATGTTAATCAATAGTAAAAATAAAAGCATAACAGACCCGAGGTAGAAACCAAACACATTTATTTATAGTTTATGTTTATTATCATTGTATAATTTACTAGCATGGCAGTACCGGGGTGGTAGTAGTTGTGTGTCCTTTGCATGTCACCTTTCTAGTTATTTTTTGTGCATTTAATTGTGTTGTTTTTATTAGTGTTCTTTAATAATTGATTAAAGGAGTTGTCTCATTACGAGCTTTCAGCCTGTCAGTGAGCCTGCTAAGTTGAACTGAGGGGCGTGCTTCTTGGTCTGTCTCTTCTGCTCCCTCTTCCCCCCTCCCATCAGCACACAGGCAGCTATGTAACTTCTATACAGGGGGGAGGGGGTTTGCTGCCAGAGTTCACCCTGTGTGTGCCTGCCTAGGTCTGTTGCAGAGAGGGCTGATCTATGAGTGTAGAGAGGAATGTGAAGTGGTGTGCAAATAGAGCAGAGGGAGGGCATGTGTTCCTATATCCCCTGTTTTAGTTTACAAGTCTCCACATCTCCAGCAACAACAAGGGCAGTGTTACTTAATTTCTCAGGATGTCTCACTTTTACAGGAGAGCATAAAGTATTCACATGCCGATCTTATAGTTTAATATAGTCACAGTTCCAAAGACACATCATGATTATAGTAACAGACAGGGGCACTGCTGTCACATCTATCTGTGTAGAGAGCAGAGGAAGCAGGGACAACACAGGGTTAATCCAGGCAGCACGGACACAGACGCCCAAGGTCCTCCCTCCCCCCTCCCTCTACTACAGAAGCATTCTGTGCGGGAGGGGCTCTCTCCTGCGACCTGACTTCAAAGACTGAGGAGGCATAAAGACCTGACAGCCAGTCAGATAGGGATCAACAGGTCGGCTGCTATAGAGATTTGAGGAGCTGATGCACTCCTATGAACAGGGCTAGCTCAAAATCAGTAGGACATTTGTAATGAACATATATTGCAAAGCTGCTTGTTTTTTAAAGATCTTTTAATTAAAACCCAATCATTGTAGCGAGACAACCCCTTTAAAGGGAAGCTGTCAGGTGGTTTGTGCCCCCTATGTGAGAGTAGGATGTAATAGAGCAAGAGAAGTTGAGCTCTGTGATATATAGGGTTATATGAGAGAGGAGAGAAGCTGAGCTCTGTGATATATAGGGTTATATGATAGAGGGAGAGAAGCTGAGCTCTGTAATATATAGGTTTATATGATAGAGGAGAGAAGCTGAGCTCTGTGATATATAGGGTTATATGATAGAGGGAGAGAAGCTGAGCTCTGTGATATATAGGGTTATATGATAAAGGAGAGAAGCTGAGCTCTGTGATATATAGGGTTATATGATAGAGGAGAGAAGCTGAGCTCTGTGATATATAGGGTTATATGATAAAGGAGAGAAGCTGAGCTCTGTGATATATAGGGTTATATGATAGAGGGAGAGAAGCTGAGCTCTGTGATATATAGGTTTATATGATAAAGGAGAGAAGCTGAGCTCTGTGATATATAGGGTTATATGATAGAGGAGAGAAGCTGAGCTCTGTGATATATAGAGTTATATGATAGAGGAGAGAAGCTGAGCTCTGTGATATATAGGGTTATATGATAGAGGGAGAGAAGCTGAGCTCTGTGATATATAGGTTTATATGATATAGGAGAGAAGCTGAGCTCTGTGATATATAGGGTTATATGATAGAGGAGAGAAGCTGAGCTCTGTGATATATAGGATTATATGATAGAGGGAGAGGAGCTGAGCTCTGTGATATATAGGGTTATATGATGGAGGAGAGGAGCTGAGCTCTGTGATATATAGGATTATATGATAGAGAAGCTGAGCTCTGTGATATATAGGGTTATATGATTGAGGGAGAGAAGCTGAGCTCTGTGATATATAGAGTTATATGATAGAGGGAGAGGAGCTGAGCTCTGTGATATATAGGGTTATATGATAGAGGAGAGAAGCGGAGCTCTGTGATATATAGGATTATATGGGAGAGGAGCTGAGCTCTGTGATATATAGGGTTATATGATAGAGGAGAGAAGCTGAGCTCTGTGATATATAGGGTTATATGATGGAGGAGAGGAGCTGAACTCTCTGATATATAGGGTTATATGATAGAGGAGAAAAGCTGAGCTCTGTGATATATAGGGTTATATGATAGAGGAGAGAATCTGAGCTCTGTGATATATAGGGTTATATGATGGAGGAGAGGAGCTGAACTCTCTGATATATAGGGTTATATGATAGAGGAGAGGAGCTGAGCTCTGTGATATATAAGGTTAATAATATTAAATAATAATAATCTTTATTTATATAGCGCCAACAAATTCCACAGCACTTTACAATTTGGGTTATATGATAGAGGAGCTAAGCTCTGTGATGTATAGGGTTATATGAAAAAGGAGGGGAGCTGAGCTCTGTGATATATAGGGTTATATGATAGAAGAGAGAAGCTGAGCTCTGTGATATATAGGGTTATATGATAGAGGGAGAGGAGCTGAGCTCTGTGATATATTGGATTATATGATGGAGGATAGGAGCTGAGCTCTGTGATATATAGGGTTATATGATAGAGGATAGGAGCTGAGTTCTGTGATATATAGGGGTATATGATAGAGGAGAGGAGCTGAGCTCTGTGATATATTGGATTATATGATGGAGGAGAGGAGCTAAGCTCTGTGATATATAGGTTTATATGATAGAGGAGAGAAGCTGAGCTCTGTGATATATAGGAGTATATGATAGAGGGAGAGAGGAGCTGAACTGTGATATATTGGGTTATCTGATAGAGGAGAGAAGCTGAGTTCTGTGATATATAGGGGTATATGACAGAGGGAGATGAGCTGAGTTCCGTGATATATAGGGTTATATGATAGAGGAGAGAAGCTGAGCTCTGTGATATATAGGGTTTTATGATAGAGGAAAGAAGCTGAGCTCTGTGATATATAGGGTTATACAATAGAGGAGAGAAGCTGTGATCTGTGATATATAGGGTTATTTGATAGAGGGAGACAAGCTAAGCTCTGTTTTATATAGGGTTATATGATAGAGGAGAGGAGCTGAGCTCTGTGATTTCTAGGGTTATATTATAGAGATGAGAAGCTGAGCTCTGTGATATATAGGGTTATATGATAGAGGAGAGGAGCTGAACTCTGTGATATATAGGGTTATATGATAGAGGAGAGAAGCTGAGCTCTGTGATATATAGGTTTATATGATACAGGGAGAGAAGCTGAGCTGTGATATATAGGGTTATACAATAGAGGAGAGAAGCTGAGCTCTGTTTTATATAGGGTTATATGATAGAGGAGAGAATCTGAGCTCTGTGATATATAGGGTTATATGATAGAGGAGAGAAGCTGAGCTCTGTGATATATAGGGTTATATGATAGAGGAGAGAAGCTAGGCTCTGTGTTATACAGGGTTATATAATAGGGTGAGTGTTTGTGATCCTTTATTTTTTGGGGTTGTGGTGCTGTGTGGCAGTCATTGTTGATCTGTTGTGGTGCCTGTGGGGTAGTACAACCCAGAGCTGGGGGACTAGGTCTGGTAGCAGTCTTGTTGTTGGGCCACTGGGTTGTTCCCCTTGCAGATGTTGCTGCGGTGGTCACCCTGCAGTACTACATCCATTAGTGTAGGGAGCCACTTATAAGAAGGCTCATACTGTTTGATTATAAAGTATACTAAGAACCTCATGTTATTTTTTGTAAATTTTTGCCGAGAAGCAGAAGATCAACGTGTAGTTTGAGCATGTGCAGTCCATGTCTTCTGCTCCCAATGTGAATAATTTTGCAATACAATGACTGACCACCCGCTAGTCCCCGGCGCCGCCGCTATACACCGCCGCCGCCGATCGTTAGGATCCTAAGCCGCGACCAGTCGCTAAGCTATCGGCTTAGCGGCTTAGGACCTTGGCGACGGCAGCGGTGGCGGGACTAACTGTATGTGCGTCCGCCGGACGCACATACAGTTAGATGCTCAAACACTACCATGTACTCTACTTAAGCACGATGTATAGGTGTAGAGAACCCTTGATATAATGAAATGAAGTTCTGGGTATACCAATACAATTTAAACCAAAACAACTACAGGTATAACACCTAGAAAAAAGATACATAAAACATAACTTTTAATCAGAATGAATAAGAGTTGGGAAAGAAAACGAAAAAACACCCTCAAATATACCCTATCAAAGACCTGTCTGCCTCAAAAATGGGGAAATCGCCCCAATAAGGGCGCCCCCACACTGGAACCTAAACTAACCCTGTCCCTAGCTACATCTAAATGAAAAAAAGAAAGAAAGAAAAACACATATACCACAAATGGAGTGCACAAACAAAAAAAGTGCTGTGATAAATAACAATACAACAGACAATATACGTTTGATGTTCAAAAATACTATGAATTGATGATGCGTCATAGGAAGATAATCAATAACGCATAAATATTCCAATATTCCAACGCGTTTCCCCCCTAGATACTGGGGTTCATCAGGGAAAAATTGCTTGGACCTGTCTCAGTAATCAGATAGCGGGGATCTGTACATGACTTATCCTGGACCCCGTCCTCTATCTTACCAGCCCTGTTTTCCATCATTAAGGGACGTGAGTTATATTTATTGCATACATCTTGTTGATTTTTTCTTAGATGTTCCGTATTGTTGTTATCAACTGCAATTTTTCCCTGATGAACCCCAGTATCTAGGGGGGAAACGCGTTGGAATATTGGAATATTTATGCGTTATTGATTATCTTCCTATGACGCATCATCAATTCATAGTATTTTTGAACATCAAACGTATATTGTCTGTTGTATTGTTATTTATCACAGCACTTTTTTTGTTTGTGCACTCCATTTGTGGTATATGTGTTTTTCTTTCTTTCTTTTTTTCATTTAGATGTAGCTAGGGACAGGGTTAGTTTAGGTTCCAGTGTGGGGGCGCCCTTATTGGGGCGATTTCCCCATTTTTGAGGCAGACAGGTCTTTGATAGGGTATATTTGAGGGTGTTTTTTCGTTTTCTTTCCCAACTCTTATTCATTCTGATTAAAAGTTATGTTTTATGTATCTTTTTTCTAGGTGTTATACCTGTAGTTGTTTTGGTTACAGTTAGATGCTTCAGCGGAGCAGAGAGCTCCGCGGAGTAATCTGTGGCCGCAGTCAGGATGTGCACAGCCCAGGCGGCGTGCGCGTCATCACGCTGCCCGCGCGCGGCCTGGTGACGTCACGCCGCTGAAGAAAAGACCGGGAGCACCGACAGCGACAGCGGCAGGGAGCGAGGTCAGGTAAGTGCTGTCAGGGTATTACTTTTAATTAGCGCTATTCATGCTGGGGGTCTATTATCTACTGTTTTATGTGCAGGGAGGGGGGCTGTTATCTATTGTTATATGTGCAGGGAGGGGGTCTATTATCTACTGTTTTATGTGCAGGGAGGGGGGCTGTTATCTATTGTTATATGTGCAGGGAGGGGGATGTGCAGGGAGGGGGGCTGTTATCTATTGTTATATGTGCAGGGAGGGGGGCTGTTATCTATTGTTATATGTGCAGGGAGGGGGGCTGTTATCTATTGTTATATGTGCAGGGAGGGATGCTATTATCTACTGTTATATGTGCAGGGAGGGGGGCTGTTATCTATTGTTATATGTGCAGGGAGGGGGGCTGTTATCTATTGTTATATGTGCAGGGAGGGGGGCTGTTATCTACTGTTATATGTGCAGGGAGGGGGCTATTATCTCTTGTTATATGTGCAGGGAGGGGGGCTGTTATCTATTGTTATATGTGCAGGGAGGGGGGCTGTTATCTACTGTTATATGTGCAGGGAGGGGGGCTGTTATCTATTGTTATATGTGCAGGGAGGGGAGCTATTATCTACTGTTATATGTGCAGGGGGAGGCTATTATCTATTGTTATATGTGCAGGGAGGGGCTATTATCTACTGTTATATGTGCAGGGAGGGGAGCTATTATCTACTGTCATATGTGCAGGGAGGGGAGCTATTATCTACTGTCATATGTGCAGGGAGGGATGCTATTATCTACTGTCATATGTGCAGGGAGGGATGCTATTATCTACTGTCATATGTGCAGGGAGGGGGGCTATTATCTACTGTCATATGTGCAGGGAGGGGGGCTATTATCTACTGTCATATGTGCAGGGAGGGGGGCTATTATCTACTTATATACATGCAGGGAGGAGCTATAATCTACCTACATATGTGCTGTGAGGCCTATAAGCTACCTAAATATACACGTGCTGTGGGGCCTATAAGCTATCTATATACCTGCTGTGGGGCCTATAAGCTATCTATATACCTGCTGGGGGACCTAAACCTGCCTATATACCTGCTGGGGGACCTAAACCTGCCTATATACCTGCTGGGGGACCTAAACCTGCCTATATACCGGCAGGGGGACCTAAACCTGCCTATATACCTGCTGGGGGACCTAAACCTGCCTATATATCTGCTGGGGGACCTAAACCTGCCTATATACCTGCTGGGGGACCTAAACCTGCCTATATACCTGCTGGGGGACCTAAACCTGCCTATATACCTGCTGGGGGACCTAAACCTGCCTATATACCTGCTGGGGGGACCTAAACCTGCCTATATACCTGCTGGGGGACCTAAACCTGGCTATATACCTGCTGGGGGACCTAAACCTGGCTATATACCTGCTGGGGGACCTAAACCTGCCTATATACCTACTGGGGGATCCATAACTTGCCTATATACCTGCTGGGGGACATATAAACTACACACCTACCTACTGGGAGATATATAAAGTATATAACCACCTACTAGAGGACGTATAACTTACTGGGGGACCCTATTACCTTCACTGGGGGACACATAATTTACTGCGTTGTGAAGTCGCTAACAGTCGTTAAGCCGGTTGTTAAGGCCTCAGCTCAAGTCAGTTGATAAGAGTTAGCAATCGACTCCGCGGACTCCAGTCGGTTGTTAAGCCAGTTGTTAAGGCCTCAAGTCGATTGTTAAGACCTTAGCAATCGACTCCGGGGACTACCACCCGCCTAATGACTACATTATATCAATCACCAGCATCACAACTTCTAATTATTACAATCTCATAATGTGTGAACAATAATGTGAACCGAACCCTCCAACAAAATAACAAAAAATAGTTTGATAAAGTTGACATAGCACAGCCATTCAGGGACTGTACAATGAATGTGAACAAGATTTTATTTCACAATGTATTAGCGGTGTACGTTTTACATGTCTTATATTCATAGTCCCAACTTACCCAGAGCTCCAGATTTATCAAAAGTCCAAAAAGTGTTCTTTTAGCCTTCATTTAGTCATTACAGCATTTCTATTTCAACTGTATAAAACAGAATATTCTGCTGTATGGTTTAATACAGTGGCATCCAGTTTACTAACTTACAGATATAGGAAAGATAAACTTGACAGATAACGCAACATGATATCCCATCACAGAAAGTTAGCTCAGCTTTTTCAATACTTTTACATGGCTTTTGTTGTGATCTAAGAATAGATAACATTAAAAGCCGTGATATCATTGTCAAGTTAAACTTTGCTACATCTGTATCCACTGGTATATGTTAATGTTATTATTATATATGCTAGTATCATTAATATGGAAGCATATATGTCTGTACAGTTGCATATATAGGAGGCATACATTGGAAAGACTAGTACTTGTCTCCCCTTTTATCTAATATCATACAGATATATACCTCCAAAGTACTAAACAGTGTGTAAATAGACCCTAACACCAGTCACTGATTCAGGCAGATAAAGTGTACATACTGTGCATAGCATCTTTAACATGACTGGCACATCATGATTATTAGGGCTTGTCCCCACGGCAAGGGTTATTGGTCAGTTTTTCAAACTGTCTGAAAACAGACAAGCAATGCTGCACCATAGACTTTGATAGAAAATCCCGAGAAATTTCCACTGCAAAGATTTTCCACTGGACGGTTTTTTGCACAGTCGGTGGTCTGAAAAACTTGGAACATGTTAATTCTTCCGCCCGGTTTTGGGGCAGAACATGGACAGGTGGGTGGGAAGGGGGACGGCTTGAATCCACAAACAGCAGATAAAAGTTGCCCTACTCCATGCTGAAAAAAGACTAAATACCGGTTGTGAAATCTTGGTCTTTGCCATGTGAACAAACTCATAGGATATCCAAAGTGCTCAATTATTGGTAATGCAATTCAAGGGTTAGTTTGCTTATTCTTCCAAGGTCAAACTCATGATGATTAGGACTCTATCCCTGAAGCTTCAATATAATTCACCCCTGCTCTGCCTTCCCCCCACATTGCATTGTTGCTCATTAACCCAGAGAGAGATTAGCTTAATTCTTTACTTTGCTCTGTTTCAAACTCCTATTAATCCTATTAACTGTCACTGCTTTAACTTTCGCACTACCTTTCTCCCCAACTCCTCCACGTAGCTGCAGTAACACATTGATATGTCCCTGCTGCCCCTCACAGTTATACACAGGGTTATACAAGGATCATGTATCTTCTGCACCTGTGTATATTCAGTATAATAATAGCTGCTCTTAAACACATTAGATGCACTTGTCCTGTGCATGAAGTGTACTCTTCTACTACTGTCTAATTTTTCCACCCTCTCCTCAATGTTGGATTACCGCCTAAGGTAAGAGTCTCTTCTTGCTTCATAGTAGGTGTAGCCCTGATGCATTGTAGTTCAGGATCAGTGCATGGGAACAACTTAATTAGATTATAAAATGGTCTCACAATAGAACATAGGAACTGTTTCAAAAGGCATTTCTGCTGCATTTTGAATACATGAAAATTTGAGGTTCTTAGCGCACATCAAAATTGTGAGCGCCCATCCACCAACGACAATTCATATGAGAACCTGCTCTGAAATTTTACCTCACTTTGGGCAACATGTAGGAATGGGTCTGCACCAGTTTTCTGGTGTACTTTGAGCCAAGAAGAATGTATGAACAGGTGCACCCCAAACTTTGCTGCGATAAGAACACTTTTTAATGGGCCAAAGTTTAGGGATGTCCTGGGGGTGTCGCACCACATTCTTACAAGTAGACACTTTTATGATTATTTAATGCCAAACCTAATCGCAGAACAGTTAGAACAGTCAGACATGGATAAAGTGGTGCCTGAGCCAGACTTGTGGTATTGGCTCTACACTGCCCTGTATGTATGACCTGCAGAAGAACAGCCTGACCAGGTAAAGGTGGTTCCTGAGCCAGACTTGTGGTATTGGCTCTACACTGCGCCTGTATGTATGACCTGCAGAAGAACAGCCAGACCCGGGTAAAGGTGGTGCCTGAGCCTAAATTGTGGTATTAGCTCTACACTGCTCTGTATGTATGACCTGCAGAAGAACAGCCAGACCAGGGTAAAGGTGGTGCCTGAGCCAGACTTGTGGTATTGGCTCTACACTGCCCTGTATTTATGACCTGCAGAAGTACAGCCAGACCAGGGTAAAGGTGGTGCCTGATCCAGACTTGTCGTATTGGCTCTACACTGCCCCGTATGTATGAACTGTAGAAGAATAGCCAGACCAGGGTAAAGGTGGTGCCTGAACCTGACTTGTGGTAATGGCTCTACATTGCTATATATGTATGACCTGCAGAAGAACATCCAGACCATGGTAAAGGTGGTGCCTGCTCCATACTTGTTTTATTGGCTATACACTGCGCCTGTATGTTTGACCTGCAGAAGAACAACCAGACCAGGGTAAAGGTGGTGCCTGAGCCAGACTTGTGGTATTGGCTCTACACTGCTCTGTATGTATGACCTGCAGAAGAACAGCCTGACCAGGGTAAAGGTGGTGCCTGAGCCAGACTTGTGGTATTAGCTCTACATTGCGCCTGCATGTATGACCTGCAGAAGAACAGCCAGACCAGGGTAAAGGTGGTGTTCATACATGTCATCCTTGGTGTCTGTTCAGACCTCCATATTTTCAGGGAGCGAAGTTCCCAGGTACACTCTGCTCTCATTAAAAACAGTCTGCATGGATGGGCGGAATGCACAACCTAAATGGAGACCAGCCACTCCCCATGAAAACAATCCAAAGATAAAAATTGACCAGCACATCCAAACCAAATATAAAGAAAGTATTGTAGGTGCCTGCCGACAAGGCAGCCAAGTAATGCAAACACCACAAAGTATCAGCAGCTCTACAAATGCTATGAGACAGTTAAAGTGAAAATACAAACTATTTTATAATGTATTTCTGATATTTTTTGAATACATGAAAATTTGAGGTTCTTAGCACACATCTTTGACCAAAATTGTGAGAGCCCATTAACCAGTGACAAGGTGATCTAAGTCTGAATAAACAACAAGCAAGGTAAAATGTCATATCAGGTTCCCATCTGAAGTGAGATCACCTGAGGTGGATGGGCTCTCACAATTTGGATCAAAAATTTGTGCTAAAAACCTCAACTTTCCATGTATTCAAAAAGTAGCAGAAATGCCTTTTGAAATAGTTCCTAGGTTCATTTTAACTGTCTCGTAGAAGGTGTTGAGCTGTTGAGAGTGTGTTGGATTTGTATTACTTGGCTGCCATGCCTGAGGGCACCTATGCTAATTTCTTTAAAATTGTTTTGGATTTGCTGAATTTTTATTTTTCAAATTATTTCACATGTCACAATCTTCTTAATTTAGACAGTGCCATGGACGTACTCGAAGGCGATATATTGGTAAAAAATGGACACATTGATCCAACCTGTGCACAGTGTTTGTGGCCCAAAGCCGGAGATGGAACAGTCTATGTACCCTACACATTTGGATCTAGCTATAGTGAGTTTTTCTGACTTTTTTCTACTTACGGTGGTCATGAGAACAGTCTGACAATAAAATCATTCTATAAATATGCTTTTAACCTCCAGGTGCTTGGCAGCTCGATTTGTTTAATACATCCATGGAGGAATATAATTCCCTTACCTGTGTGAGGTTTGTGCCCCGGACTAAAGAAGATAATTATCTTAACATTGAGTCTTCTAAGGGGTAGGTTCTACTATTTAGGCTCCTTCAAGTTTGGTTAACTTAAAGGAGTTGTCTCATTACAATCTTTCAGACTATCTCTGTGCCTGGCAGTTGAATTGAGGGGCGTGCTTCTTTTCTGACTCTTCTCCTCCCTCTTCCCCCCTCCCCTCAGCACACAGACAGTTCTCCTCTGTAACTTCAATACAGCAGGGGGGGGGGGGGGGGGCGAGGGGGTTTGCTGCCAGAGTTAACCCTGTGTGTGCCTGCCTAGGTCTGTTGCAGGCTCATGGATCAGCTGTATTGTTAGCTCCACGGAGACATAGAGAGAGGGCTGATCTATGAGTGTGGAGAGATCTGTTAAGCTGTGTATGCTAATAGCAGAGCAGGGGGGATGTAAGTGTTCCTATACCCCCTGCTTAGCATACAAATCTGCACATCTCCAGCACCAAACAGACCCTGTCAGAACAGACAAAGGGCAGCTGTGAAGTGTTACTATACTCAGGATGTGTCACTAGTACAGCAGAGCATGAAGCGTTCACATACTGATCTGTTCTATTAGTCACAGCTCCACAGACACATCATGATTATAGTAACACACAGGGTCACTGCTGTCACATCTACTGACTACAGATCAGCCTCACCTCTGCTCTTCTCAATCTGTGTAGAGAACAGGAGGAAGCAGGCACACACAGGGTTAATCCAGGCAGCACAGACACAGAAGCCAGAGCCCTCCCCCTCCCTCCACTACAGAAGCATTCTGTGCTGGAGGGGCTCTCTGCTCTGAACTGTATTCCTGAATGTGATGAGTCATCAGACCTGACAGCCAGTGAGAGAAGGATCAACAGGTCAGCTGCTAGAGAGATTTTAGACGCTGATGTACAACGACTAACACGGCTAACTAAAAATCAGTAGGACATTTGTAATTAACATATATTGCAAAGCTGCTTGTTTTTTTAAAGATCTTTTAATTAAAACCCAATCATTGTAGCGAGACAACCCCTTTAAGTCTTATAGGTACTTGTTCATGCACAATGCTATAAGTTATTAATATAGGTATGAAATTTATTTTTATAATATCATAGATATTACAAGTGACTTAATTATCACAAACTGAAGCCATTATGTCTTTATTATTACTGTGATGGTGGGATTATCTGTATGAAGCTTGGTCTACCTACACTAACCTAGAAAGGACTTCCCTCATTTTGTTTGAATATTACTGTATTTAGTCTCTCTTTGGAATCTTCTAATGAAAGAGCTTAAAGGGAATGTGTCATCAGAAAACGACTTATTGTTTAACTCGTGGTTTTATGTTAAACACATTTTATAAGATTTTATCTTTCCATATCACTATTAATATTTGTAAAAAATAAAATCCTTGAAGATTGCAGTTTTCACTTTGGCCACTCAACATAATAATAGTCTGACAATTTCTGTTCTTTAGAGAAAACTTTTCAGCAGTCTCCTCATTATCAGCACAGGCAGGAATACACTGAACATCAATGTGTATAGATAACACAGGATCCACCATTCACAATAGGAGGCAGTAACAGTCTACCCTCTCCTCTCCCTGCACACTGACTTCTCCCCAGGGCACAGAGCATGCCTAGAAAGCTCTACAATAGAAGTCAATGGGTCTTCTCCTGTTCACAGGTTCATATGTACATGAAACTGCTGTAAAGTATCTCTCTAAATGTTGTTAAAAGCAGCTCAAGTAAAATGGCCACCCCCATAATCATATGCAGACAGCAGAATAAAAGAAATCTACAATCAGAAAAAAAAAATGTCAGCAGTCTCATTATCAGCACAGGTGGGATTACATTGAAAGGTGACACCAATGTGTATAGATAACACAGGATCCACCATTCACAATGGTAGATAGTCACAACTCCCCCTCTCTCCTTCCCCTTACACTAACTTCTTCCCAGGTCATGGAGGATGCCTAGAAAACGCTCCTATAGAAATCAATGGGTCTGCTCCTGTTCACTGGCTCCTATGTCCAAATAGCTGCTGTAAAGCATCTCTCTAAATGCTGCTAAAAGCAACTCAGGCAAGATGGCCGTCTCCTTAATCATAAACAAAAAAAAAAGAATTAAAAAAAATCTTCATTCAGAAAATAAAAACATGATAGATTCCATTTTAAATAACTTTAGTTCCTCATTACTGACCTATGAATTGTCTAAAGAATAGCAGACCTATATGGCAGTCTGTAATTGCACCTTGCAAACAAGTTGTCTGCCTATTACTTAGACATCACTTCATATCCTTGCTTGTAAGCCTTCTAACTGTTCAGGTTAAAAGCTGAGGAGATATTCTACATTTCTCTACTTTGGAGATTATTACATAACCCTGTACTGTAAAGGAGATGTTTCACATAGTAACTGACCTATTTAATACTATGATAAAAGATCTGTATGTAAATGGTTAAATGGATTTATTTTTTAAGATATCATTGCCCATGGGTCCCATCAGATTTAAGAAATGTCATATTGAGAAGGACAATCACTTCGGCCCTATCTTTAGAAGTCCAGGATATAGAACAAATACAAGAGTATCTCTTCCTGCAGATTTAATGCGACTATGTATTTTATATAGTTGTTTTTCTTTAAAAGGAAGCTTCATTGTACTATACTTTTTCTTTAGTTCCTGTTATATGTCCTATTTCGATCTCTAGTGCCAAAAATAGCTTCCTATCATATAGGTCAATGCCTGATCCAATACAAAAGCCTTGAAACATGACAGAGGATACAAACAAAAACTAGCATCTCCTGGTTTGGGGTAGCTATATGTAGGGGGCCCTAGACAGAGTTTTTTTCCTTATTAGACATTGCCTATAAATTTCAATACAGCAGCTGAGTCTCAGTGAAACTAGTACCACCTAAGTGAGAAGAAAGTATTGTAATAAAAAAACCATTGGAAATACACAATTGTAGCAGAATAGTATATATACATGTGATAATAGCACTCTAAAATTGATGAAGATTAAGTACATTTATTGATAATCCATATTAAAGCTCAAGATAGAGATTATACCTATTAAGGTGACATATAAGTATGTGATTTTAGGTCAGGTGACCTTATTCATACATGTGTCACGTCAAGAGAAGTACAGTGAGTAATGACTGAACACCAACCCACTGTCCCTGCCTACTTGACAAACTGCCCTAAATGGCAGCCTACAACTAGGCAGCAGTCCCTACACTACTAGGTGCCTGTCAGGATAGAGAAAGGTCAGACAGTCCAAGTCGGCAACAGAGCGGTAACGCCAGGGCACAAATGGGAAAATGGAAGGAAAACCGGAAAACAAGCCAGGGGTCAAAACAGTATCAGGAATGAGGTAACGAATCAGGAGACAACCCGAGGTCAAGAACACGAGTCGAGGTCTGGTAACAAGGTAAGTACAAAATGGATACAAGGAGAAACGAGCAGGTAAAACCTTTCACAGGAAAGTCAGGAAGGTCTGTGGAGGTTTAAATGGTGTGATTGGACATCGCCCTAGCAGCCGATTGGTGCAGTGCCGGGCCCTCCTATTGGCCTGTGTGACACGCCCTCTCTCCAGATTGGTAGTAGAGCTGTCAATCCTGAGCTCATCAGCAAAGCTTCCCCAAGGGTGTGGAGACAGGCCAGGTGAATTAATCCCTGCAGAGCGTTGCACCTTAGAAGCAGAAGACTGATCAGGTAAGCAAGTCCTCACACAAGTCATGAGGAACAAATACAGGACAAGCAGAGGCATAACTTGAAGCTCCGGGGCCCTAGTGCAAAAAGTGAGATGGGGCCCCCCCAGCTACCATGTGCCCTTTAGGCTATGTCCACACTGCACATGATTACGATCGCATCTCCGGCGCTTTTCGTTTTTTAAAAGCACCGCAGATACGATCGTCAGTGTTGTGCCATAGACAGCAATAGAAAAGACGAGTTGCTCTCTACACAGCTCGTCTTTCTCTGCCCGTCTTTCGGCAGCGGCGTATTATACAACATGTTGTATAATACGCCGGTGCTTCTCGTCTTCTTGACGTCTTCCCATACAATACTATTGTATGGGGGAGGTCGGGAAAACGAGAAGCGGCTGCGGCTTTTGCACAAAGCGTGACAAAAGCCGCGGTCCTGCATCAGAGAAAAAACGGCCGCTTTTGGGGCCGTTTTTTCTCTGATGCAGTGTAGACATAGCCTTACAATGCTGGCGTCTCCTAATGTGGCAGAAGAGCTTTTGGGCCCCCTCAGCCTGCAGGGCCCGGTAGCGCCTGCTACCTCTGCACCCCCTATAGCTACGCCCCTGAGGACCAGAGAGATGACGGCCGAGGTCATATGGGAAAGGAACTCTATAGTAATGTTAAAATCTTTTACACTGTTTTCGATTGACTTATTCTGCCATAGAACATAATATTAACCAGAGTATCTGGGATTACTTATGTTTCTTTTTGGTTTAATACCAGCTGAATTTTATTATTATTTGACTATTCTCTTGATTCTCTCTGTTTAGGTGTTTATCATATGTAGGAAGAATAGGTGGAGCTCAGATGGTTGGATTAGATACTTCTAGTTGCATGGTTAGGGGACATATACAACATCAGTTAAACCATGCCCTGGGATTCAACTATGAACAAGTGAGGAGTGAACTTGATAACTCTGTCATGTACCAGGATATTGCAGAAGGTAATAGCCTTACCAAGAATACATGCTTAAATATTCTCCAAAACACGTGTTCTTCCTTCCTTTTCTTTTGACGTGACATGTTGCAAAATGATAGATGTGAGATGACCAGCAGTGAAAACATGATTTTGCTTTACTCTGTTGGAGAGGTTTATACTTTATGTGACTATATATGGCCACGTAGTGGTTGTGATGTGAAAGGAAGCCTGCCTAATGTTTTGGTACTATGTCGTGATAATGTAATACATTTGTATAGTAGGAATTTAGAGCTCTACACAACATTCACCGAGAGGTAAGAGTGGACATATCTGTACATGTGACATGGTTGCCATATCTAATAGACATATCTTATCTACAGGCAACGATGGTAACTTTGTCAAAATAGACACCACTAATATTGGAGTGGAATATGACTATGGATCAGTGTTGCATGGTGATAAGTAAGTTCATTATTTATTAATAAAAGTACTAATACATGGTTACTCTTAAGACCAAAACTTCTATCCTTCTGTGATGTATTATTCTGTCATAATCTCATGTCTCCTATATCTAACAGGTATGTATTTGCTAAAACATTAGAAGAACCCTCAGTTATGCCCAGACCTGAGCCAGTCCTCCCATTGGCACAACTTTATGGAATGAGTTTTGTAGAAGTTTCCAAAATCAACCGTTTGTATAATTGTGGTAAGTTTTACAATTGTCATAAACTTGCATCAAAGATTTATCACATCTGTACAACAGTCATAATTGACCAACAAAACATATTATTCTACATAAAAACATTTTTAATGTAACTTGTTTTCCCTTTTAGACGTCTGTGGTACTTTACTGAAAAATGATCAGGGAAGTCTGAGCTCAGTTAATTACCCATCAGACTACCCACATAGTTCCAACTGTGTTTGGCTGATTAGGACACCAACAGATCAGGTAAAGTATTGAAGAAGCGGAACTTTTGACACTAAAACAAAGTTCAAAGTTCTAACATGGAATCATCCTTTTTCAATTGTTTGTTCTAGGAGAAAATAGCCAAAATAGTATGGGGTAGAACGAGAAAGACTCTTAGTTATGCCACACATAGAGTAGCATATAGAAACTGATCTAGACATTGCCATAAGATACTTTTTCATTATTTCTATCTATAGTTCTGTCCAAATTTCTAAATCAACCTTTCCTATGTTATAATCAACCCTATTTATATTTTTGTTGTATTAATATTAATGATCAAGACTTAAGCTATTTCTCCAATATTTATATGGTTCATTGCTCTCCTGATTTAATCCTTTGACTGTCTGGGGTGTTGAATCTTTTGCAACTGTAGTAGCTGGGACAATTTTTACACCTTGACATGTACAAATTAAACCTAAATAGCAAAATAAAAGAATCATACTAAACTACTATTACCATACATTTTTTTAAAGTAGACACCAGAGATTGATCACTATCAATGCAAAAACATTTTTAACTACTAACTACTAAGTATGACGCATAGAAATTTACCTGCAAAACATGTTCTAGAAATACAAGTGCAGCATTTGTACACACCACTTATAGGGGATGGCCACCTCTGTATAAAGTTATCTAAAAAGGTCCAAGGACCCAAGTAAAAAAAGAAAAAGCTCTATTCACCTTCTGATGGTCATTGGTTCCTGTGGCACATCTCTTCGGTCTTCTGTTGACATGGCTTCATTTCTGAATTAGGGATGTCACTGCTGTGGATGCTGATTGGTCATATGCCTCTAAAGCATCACCATTCAGAGCTGCTCTCGCTCAAACATTAATATAAGTTAGGTGCACATAACTGCTGGGGCCAATCAGCGGCCCGTCAGAAGTGATGCATTGTCAACAGAAGCCAGAGAGACTTGCTACTGGTACTGGGGACCAAAGGATGCTATAGCTAAGGCAATGGCATGATCAGTAAGAAGTATATAGTGTTATGGGAATCTAAAATATCTCCATGCTTTGTTTGTGCAGTGTCCAAATTCTAAATTTGTACGTACATACAATGTCGAAAGAACAAGAGACATTTCCCAAAATGTCGGTGTATCCTTTCTCCTTTATTAAAAGCTTGGTTAACAGTTTTATAAACTTTCAGTGGTTTATGCAAAACAGATATATTTTTATTGGACAATGCAGTATGCAACACCTCTTATTATTATTCATGTATTATAACAATTACATACTTACATATAGTAACATAGGTTGTAAGGCCGAAAAAAGACAAGACGTCCATCCAGTTCAGCCTCTTGTGCTAAAGTGTTGATCCAGAGGAAGGCAAAAAAAAAAAAACAATGAGGCAGGAGCCAATTGTCCTCATTTTAGGGAAAAAAAATCCTTCCCGACTCCAATCTGGCAATCGGAATAATCCCTGGATTAACGACCCTACTCCAGAATCCTATTCATTATAACTTGTTATATTATCACGCTCCAGAAATGCATCCAAACCCTTTTTGAACTCTGTTATTTTATTCACCATGACAATTTCATTTGGCAGAGAGTTCCACAGTCTCACTGCTCTAACAATAAAGGATCCCTCTCTATGTTTATGTAGAAACTTTCTTTCCTCAAGACTTAGAGGATGCCCACTTGTTCTTAATACAGTCCTGGGTATAAATAAATCTTTGGAGAGATCACTATATTGACCTTTAATATATTTAAAGATATTTATTATGTCCCCCCGAAGCCGTATTTTCTGTAAACTAAATGCCCTTATCTTGCTAATCTTTCTGGGTATTGCAGTCCACCCAATCCTT
Source organism: Phyllomedusa bahiana (assembly GCA_025379985.1). NCBI lineage: Eukaryota > Metazoa > Chordata > Amphibia > Anura > Hylidae > Phyllomedusa > Phyllomedusa bahiana. Next base: position 23,110 of record JAODAL010028837.1, on the reverse strand, counting down.
TTTTTATTGTTGTTGCTGCCTTCGAACCTCCTGTTCAAGCTCTACATGGTCTTTCCTGTGCACGGGTGCCCAAAACTGTACACAATATTGCATGTATGGTCTAACCAGTGACTTGTATAATGGGAGAATAATGTTCTCATCATGTGCATCTATGCCCCTTTTAATACACCCCAGGATTCTCAAGTTCTCCCCCATTCAATTTTACCCAGCATTTTTCCATTTAACATGTAATCATGAAATGATTTTTCCTTCCTATGTGCATAACCTTGCATTTATCTGTGTTAAACCTCATCTGCCATTTCTCTGCCCAGGCCTCCAACTTATCCAGATCACTTTGTAATACCACATTATCCTCTATTGTGTTGATTACTTTACAGGGCTTAGTATCATCTGCAAAGATCGATATTCTACTATTCACCTCATTAATAATCATTAATCATTAGTAATCATTAACAAGCATCTTTACTGGTCAGTACTAAAAGCACACCTTTAATTATTCTGATTATTCGTAAGCGCTGGTTGGCATGCATTACAAATTTTGAGATTTTGAAAATTTATGTTTTCTTGGTGCTTGGTTTTAAAATAAGACCTAAGAAGCAGCAATAGTGATTTAGCCTGAAATTCAGCCATTAGTATTTAGAATGTACCAGGTAAGTCTATAACTACTGATGTTCCACTTACCCAAGTAAAGCGATTGAACTGGTTATTGCACCCTATCTATAATTTAAGTTGGCTAGTTCTATGTGGCTTGTTTAATTAACATGGTTGATGGTTCATTCAACTCATTTGGCACCTATATTTTTTTTATAATTTATAGATTACATTAAACTTTGATGTCTTTGATGTCCAGTCATCTCCTGATTGTGCATCTGACTATATTAGGATTTATGATGGTCCCTCTAAGAGATCTCCTCTGCTTTTGGACAAAACTTGTGGGGCTAGGTTGATCCCTCCAATTACTGCATCTTCTAACCAAGTACTGGTTGAGTTTTCCAGTGACAGCAGTGTTGCTGGTGTTGGCTTCAAAGCATTGTACAGCACAGGTACAGTATGACATTCTACTTTTTGTATTATCATTTAGTGTAATGTTATTATCTATCTTATGTGCTTTTTAAACACCAGCACCCTCATAATCAGAAGAGCGAAAACCTTGCAAAAGTGCAATAGCTTTTAAAAACATGTGCTAAATATAATCGTATTTCCCCACCAGTCTAGCAAGTGCAATGGTCTTGTCAGTGGTGGGACACTCAAATCAGATAGTGGATATTACTAGAAAAAGAAAAAAACCTCTTTAAAGGTTTATCCAGCAATAGAATTTTCTTTTTTCTTTGAGGGTACTTTTAAAATGGTCTACCTGTTCCAGCAGTAATGCACCTGGATTTGCCATTTATAAATTCATACGTGTGTAGCTTCGTTCATTTGTAGTGACCCTGCCTCCAGTATGCCCCCCCGATCTCAGGCACATTACAAATTGCTGCAAGCGCTCTGTAATGCGCCTGATATTTGAGTGCGGCTGATTAAAAATATAGCGAACGGGGCTGCGCTAGTTTTTTGGCTAAAAAGACGCCAGACTTCAGGTGCAGCACCGTTCAAACATTTTGCACTGTATGTATTTTGTATACTTTATTCACTGTATTAAAATATATTTCCCACAGTGAAGTGTGGAGGAACATTTTATGCACCCCAAAGTACTTTTCATTCTCCCGGTTATCCCTATGCCTACAGTTCAAATTTAGACTGCACCTTCACAATCACAGCTCCTGTTGGACAAAAGGTAAGGTTTTCTGTTATAAGATTGTCAAAGACCCCAAAAGAGTTCCTATTTTCTACATGAGTTTACATTATGTGCACAATTATTAGGCAAGTCATATTTTTGAGGATTCGAGGATTAATTTTATTATTGAACAACCATAGTGCTTAAGGTCAATCCAAAATAATAATTAACTTCAAACCTGAATAGTTAGGAAAGTAAAAGTAAAGAATTTGTTTTTTAGGAGAATATCTGTGTGAATAATTATTGGGAAATTATTAGTGTGCAGAATTATTTTGCAAGTAAATGAAAATTAAAAATGTTCTTACCTCACTTGTTTATCTTCATCTGTTAAAGTAAGAATAGTAAAGAAACAACTCAGAGTTTTACAAATAAATATTTCTGTCATTTTCAAAAAAAATTAGTGACCAATAAGAGTCAGGAGCCTTCCATCCATGGAGTCTCTAAGTTTCTTAATCAGATGATGATCAATTTTTTTTTGTGCAGAAGCAACCACAGCCTCCCAGATACAGGTCAGAAAGGTGTATTGTTTTTCTTCACCATAAGTCTCCCTTTTAAGAAGGGCCCACAAGTTATCAATAGGGTATAGATCAGGTAAGGAAGGGGCCATTTCATTATTCTTTCATCTGTACAGCCTTTACTAGTTAGCCAAATAGTGAAGTACTTGATGCAATCAAGCTTTGTCTGCATAAAAATCATAGGGTCACATGTATGAAAACTGTCTAGGTCTAAGACTGTCTTTGTTGCCCATAGAAACCAATCAGTGCTCCCCTTTCATCTCATATAGTACTCTGAAAAACTGAAAGGGGAGCTCTGATCTAGGCAGCTTTCATACACATTCCCTGTAGTTTTCTTAAAATATGAAATCTTTTTCCTGTACCACTGCTTAAAAAATCTGTTTTCTGAAAACTGTCAGGAGGTTTGGGAGTTGATTTTGAGTCTATCTTTATACTGAAAAGTTCCAACTAGTTCATCTTTAATAATATTAATCCCTAGCAGTACCCCAACTCCACCCCACTGGTATCTGGTTTGAAGTGAAGGTCTGAGCCCATTGTTGATCCAGCCACAGATCCAGCTGGTCTGTCAAGAGTCACTATCATCTTATCAGTCCATAAGACCTGCCTTCAGATATGTTCCGATCCAGTTTTGATGTTTCAACCTGGATGTCTTGTTCAGTAGTTATCAGGTTTCAGCTTTCCTTTGGTCATGTCTCTGAGCACTGAACATCTTGTTCAGTGGTGGTCAGGTTTCAGTCTTTCTTACCTTGGAAATGTCTCTGAGCACTGAACACCTTGTACTTGTGTGTCTTGTTCAGTGGTGATCGGGTTTAGCTTTCCATACTTTGGCCTAGACTCTAATCACTTAGTACTTATGTGTCTTGTTCAGTGGTGGTTGGGTTTTAGCCTTCTTTACCATGGCCATGTCTCTGAGCACCAAACACCTTGTACTTGTGTGTCTTCTTCGGTGGTGTTTGGGGTTCTTCCTTGTATTAGCCATGTCTCTGAGCACTAAGCACCTAGTCCTTCTGTGTCAGGTTGAGTGGTGATTGGGTTTCTTCCTTATCTTGGCCATGTCTCTAAGCACTGAACATATTGTACTTCTGTGTCTTGTTGAGCGGTGGTTGGGTTTCTTCCTTACCTTGGCCATGTCTCTGAGCACTGAACATCTTGTACGTCTGTGTCTTGTTCAGTACTGGTTGGTTTTTAGATTTATTTCCACTGACCATGTCTCTGAGAACTGGATACCTTGTTCTATGTCTTGTTCAGTGGTTGTTGGGTTTCTTCCTTACGTTGGCCATATCTCTGAGCACTGGACACCGTGTATGCCTTGGTCCTCCAGGAAGTTTCTGGGATAGGACAGCACTGCAGGATAACGGCTTTATGGTCACTCTAGGTTTGACTAGTCTCAAATCTTTGGCAGTTTATTTCTATCTTTCTTTCTTAACATGTTTCTTGTGACCATGTTGACTATTTGTAGCAAAGCTTTTAATGGTTCTGTGATCTCGCCCCAATATCTTACACCCCTCTGAAAGACTTTAATCATTTTGGACTTTTCAGAGTCAGTTAAATCATTTATTGGTCTCCTTTGCCTGAGTATACCAAGCCGCCTCATAATTCTGCACACCTTGGTATAGGGGGTTGATCTTCTTGGACCACACCCTTCCTTATTACACAGATACAAATCACCTGATATGTGTCAATACAATAACTATTCAAGTTTATACAGCTTGGAGTATAAAAATGATGACATGGTCAAAATACTCACGTGTCTAATAATTGTGCACACAGTGTATACGCTACTGAAAGGCACCTTACATCTATCTATTTATCTATCTTTCTATCTATCTAGCTATCTAGCTAACTATCTTTCTGGCTGTCTATCTTATAAGTAGTAAATTCTATTATAGCCTGATAATAAAGTAGTAGCAAAGCAAAAATCCGTGCCTGAATAAGTCACATGATCCTTCTCAACCCTTCATCAGTCAAATATTCCTCTAGGCTCTATTTTTGATTCAGATGTTATATTGTGATTTGATTTACTGTATTACAATTGTGTACTAGTAACATTGCAATGTATACTCTTATCTTTACAGATCCACCTAACCTTTCCTGATTTTCAAACAGAGTATGGACCATCCTGCACATTTGACTATTTAGAGATTATGGATGGGACTGGTTCCACCCATTGGGGTCCATTCTGTGGTGACGATCCCGTCCCTGCTATCACTTCTCCAATGAATATCCTAATACTGAAACTTATTACTGATCATGCCATTGACATGAGAGGATTCCAGGCATCATATACATTTAGTGAGTACTTCAAGCTGACTCCACATCTTCTTAGTATACGTGAACAATGAATAAAGTGTACTTATCATTTTGACCAGTAGAGAGTCTGATTCTCACACGTAGCATGAAATATCATCTTTAGTGCCATTGGATGTAAAATTCCTCAAGTCACACCTGACACATTGACTTGTATGTTGTGAAAGGAATTAAAGGCATGCCAGGTTGTTCATCTACAGACAGCTGTTTTGGAGTGTTTGCCCCTTGTCAGTGCTGAGTAGAGCTTGTTGACTGTCTAGGTGAGAGGCATTGAGTGTGGCTCAGAAGGAGTAATGTATCTCATTAGGGAGAAGCACCTACTTGTTAGAAGAGTTACTTGACAATAAGCAGATAACTTAATATCTCTCCACTGAGATAAGCAGTTATGGGCTACAATTAGTAGGGAAACCTGTCAGTGTCTAATTAAGGAGAAATAAGATACTAGTTTACCATTCAGGTCATTGGATTGTCTGGGGAATGCAGAACAGGATAGTTACTTCATAAAACTCGAGAAGCTATTTTTGCAACTGCTCACTCTAGGATGGGAATGAACTTACAAAAAACCTTATATTTACTCAGAATTTCCAACAATATATATGGTTTGTTTCATTTTTTTTTCGTAACTGAACAACACCTTAAACCTCTTAACAACTGAGCAGGGTTTTTTTTACATTTTGGTTACTTTACAAGAGCAGTAACTTTTTATGTTTTTGTCAACTAAGCAACACAGGGATTTTTATTTTCTTGATAAGTTTTAGATTTTAATGGCACACTTTTGGGGGTATAATAAAAAGTTATTAAAGGGATGTATCGCTTCCTTTACTTCGGGCATGATGATTCACATGCTCTTTGCTTCTCAGTCTGTGAATGCAGGGCGTTTTTTTCCCCTGAGTGGGATATCATCCCCCCTTTCATGGGGCCCTGGACCCCCCCCTCCCCCCCCCTCGAGTCCACATATCAGTGTCTCTCTCTAGCAGTTTTATTTTTAAGAGTTTAACTACCAAGGCTGCATTTCAATCAAATCTGGCATGATCCCCCTTCACAGTGGAGATGTATTACACTTTCTAAAAAAGGGCACGACTGTATGCAGGAGAGTTGGCACAGGGAAAAAACTATCAGTTTTTCTTGCAAAAATCTGCCAGTCTGTTTCTGCTGGGTTTTGGTAGACAGAAAATGCTCGGCCCCAAAAATCTAGTGGCACAGCTTGTAATTGACCCGGGGGCTTTTTACAAAATGAAAATGATTTCACAAGTGAATTAAGGAGGGGGGATCAGGGGGGATTAACCACACGGATACAGTGAAATAAAAACAAAAAAAGGGGACACTAGAAAACAAGGCAGCTTTGCTACTGACACCCAATTGCAAAGTTGCTTTTTTCACTGTCCCCTTATTCTAAGCCTTTTAATGAAACGAAAATACCCCCTTTAAATTTTTGTAGGAGTCTTGAAAAAAATGCTGCCATTGTTTTATTTGCATTTTAAATTTATACCATTCCCCTTGTGGTAAAAATATTGTGATGAATTTATTCTATGGGTCGGTACGGTTATGATAATATCAAAGTTATTTATTTTATTTTTTTGTATTTATTTTTTTACTCTTGCACAGCAAAAACACTTTGTATATATAATTTGTATTGTGTGTGTCTCTATATTACTAGACCTGTAATATTTTTTATTTTTCTGTTGACATAGCAGTGTGAGGGCATATTGTTTTGTGGGATGACTTTTTGTTTTTTTATACCATTTTAAGCGTATTTGAAACTTGATTTATATTATGTTTTATGGGAAATATAAGAGCAAAAAATAGCAATTTTGACTTTTTTATTGATTGTTTTACACTTTTAAAAAAATTGTTTGGGTTTTTTTGGGGTTGCAGCCATACCAATTACGTATAGTTTTTTAAAAATATTTTTACCAATGTTATGGATTTTGCAATTAATTTTTTTATCTTACATAGGATTTTTTTATTTATGTATTTTTAAACTTTTTTTTATTTTTTTTATTTTTATTATTTTAATTTTTATTATTATTATTTTTTTTATTAATTTATTATTATTATTATTATTATTATTATTTTAATGCCACTAAGGGACTTCCATCCAATCATTTGATCATTCATATGATATACTGCATTACTTATGTAGTGCATTATATTATGCTCAGCATCCTACTGCTCCCTACATCTGACAGGGACTAAAACGAACTTTATTAGACCCACAACTGCCATGTAAACCTTACACCCTCTTTTGAATCCCTTCCCCCGGGGATCCCAAGGGGGTTGACAGAAAAAAAATTTCCATTCTCAAAAACCCAAAATAGTTTGGTAAACCCCTGGGCCGGGACAAGGGCCTTTTGGTCCCTATGTGAGTACAGCCAATGGCCCCCCCCCCCCCCCCTCCCCTCTAAAAAAAATTTCCCCCCCCCACACACACACACAAAATTTCCCTCACCCCTGGCCGGCCCCTGTCACAAAAATTTTCTGCACATTCCACAAAAGGCTCCCCGTCCATCTCCCTCACCATCACTGCACAATGAAAACAGCCCTGAAAAATTTTCCCATTTTAAAAATCGCTCCCCCCCGTATGACGTGAAATCCCCAAAAAAACAGTCCCCTTAAAAATCAACCGTTTTAATGGAGCAAATCTACCGACGTATGATTTTTACTAAAAACACTTACAAAACCCAAGCCCCCCAAAAATTTTATTCCAACCAAATAATAAAATTAATCCTCCCAGCCCCCTGCCCCGAACGAAAAACCCCCCCATGTGACTATCAGCTGTCCACGGGGCCTGATTACATATACCTCCCGCCATCCCAGGACCATATTTTTTTTTTAATACTATTTGTATGTAGCGCTACAGAAAAAAAGTGTTTTACACTGCTTTATTTTTTAGTGCTCACGGGAGACGTTTTTTTCTGATCAGCGTCTTTCATTTTCCCCTTTTCTTCTCCACCCGGGTTTTCAACCTTAAATCCCAAAATTGCTCCCACCCAATATCGTCCCTGAGGAATTTGGCCCACAAATATTTTTAGAATCCTCACTTTTCCCAAAGCAACCCCTTTTTATGGGTATATAAGTCCCCTTAGCCCAGACAGGTATATAGTTTCCCCTTTCCCCAGTCAGGCAGGTATATGGGTTATTGTCCCCTAAGACAGGTAGTATAAAAATTAGGGGGGCACTCGGCAGGATATAGCTAGGGGCTCGGGCCAAATAAATAGATAGGGGTTCAGGCAGGCGAAATTTTTTTTTGGGGGCTACAGGCGGGCTTTATGGGGGCTCGGGCAGGCTTTATTGGGGGGCCACAGGAAAGGCGAAAAAGGGGCCCAAAGGCAGGTGTTTAGGGGCCACGGGCGGGCATATGGGGGGCCACGGGGCAGGCAAAAGGGGCCCAAACAGCAGGAAAAATTTTGGGGCCACGGGGCCGGGGGCGTATGGACCTAAAGGCAGGCGTTTTTGGGGGGCTTGGGCAGCGTTTTGGGGGGGCCACGGGCCCGGGCCCGTTTTTGGGGGCACCAGGAAAGGGTTTTTTTGGGGGGGCCACGGGCGGGCTTTTGGGGGCTCAGGCAGGTTTTAATGGGGAACCAGGCAGGGTATGGGGGCACCACGGGCATTTTAGGGCCCGGGGCAGCCTTTTACGGGGGGCTCGGGCCCAGGCTATGGGGCCAAGGGGGCGTTTTGGGGCCACGGGGGGGCCCTTTTATGGGGGCTCAGGGGCCCTAGGGGGGCCCAGGCGGGCAAAATAGGGGAAACCAGGCGGGCTTTAATGGGGGCCCCCGCGGGCGGGATTTTAATAGGGGGACGCACAGGTGTTATGGGGGGACGCAGGCAGGGCCTTTTATGGGGGGCCACGGGCAGGATTTTTAGGGGGCCAAAAGGCAAAATATAGGGGGCCCAGGCGGGAAATTATGGGTGGCCACAGGCGGGCATTAGGGGGGCCGCAGGCAGGCTTAATGGGGGCCCGCAGGCAGGAAATTTTTTGGGGGGCCCACAGGATTATGGGGCCGCAGGCAGGATATGGGGCCCCGGGGCAGGCTTTAGGGGGGCCGCGGGCAGGCATTAAGGGGGGCCGAGGCAGGCCAAAAAAGGGGGCCGCGGGCGGGATAAAAGGGGGCCCACGGAAAGGGCATTATGGGGGGCCACGGGCGGGCATTAAAAAAAAACCAACAGGGAAATACTTCCCCCAATTTCCCCGGGGCGGCGCCCTCTTTCTGCCCTTTTCCCAGCCGCGCCCCCCCGGCAGCTCCTCGGGCCCACGGCCTAGGGGCCCGCATTGTCCCCCGAAAAAGGCAGCGTCGCGATGACAAACTTCTTTTTGGCGATGCTCCCGGGCCTGAGGGAAACCGGGGCCGCGGCGGGCCCTTCAGCGCTATGAGGCCCCGGGCGGCCCCGTTTGGTCGGCCCTGCAGTTTAAACGGGGGACCCCAGGATCCCCGGGGGGGGCCCGAAAAACTGTCTGGGGCGGGGAGCGCCCCGCTTTTGCTTGGGCAAAACCCGGTCCCAGAACCGCCGGCGCTTCAGGCCCCCGGGGCAGGGGTCCTGGACCCCGGCGGGGGTGGGGGCCCCCCTAAACAGGCCCCTTAGGGATAGGTTGGGTAGGCCCCTAGGCGGTCGCCTACCTTGGCCTACCCTCGCCCCCGGGGCCCTGCACCCACATTCCTGAGGTATCTAAGAAGTTAAACAGCTCAGATCTGTGGTTTCCTAAATTTCTGGGGTCATTTCTTTTTAAGACAGTTTTAAAACACATTTACCCCATTTTGTTTTCTAACACATTATTATGTTTATTTTTGTTTTACAGTACCTAGTACAACACAGTCTGACTGAAGATCATCCCACCCTGGAATACAACAAAGTAAAACAAGTATACATCCCCCCCGAGGAAAAATTTTTTTATGTTCCATCATTTAAATTTCCCAGATTGGGGAAATTAAGAAAAACTTTTGGTTCCTTTTTTACTTTCTTTTTTCAAATTGGGGTTACCTATGCTATAGAGATTACAAATTGATGTCATATTACTTCTTTGGAAAGAAATCAATCTTAACAATCCTCAAAATCAATAAATCTTTTAATAAAGTTTCTTATTTACATCATCTATAATGTTATGTTTTTTGTATTTATTTTTTTTTTTAAATGCAATGAATTAATTTTTGGAAAAAATGTAAAAGGGGGTTGATAAGTCCTGCCATCTATATACTTGCCTGACAGAGATACCAGATAAAGGCATTGGACCAGGGTCTTTTTAATTGGGAATAAAAGTTTATTTTTAACCCCTTTGTGGGTTTATTTCAATGTTGGGGAAAAATTAATTTTTAAATTTATTTAGTCATACTAAGGATCTTACAAATGTATCATAGTTGTTTATGCTGATTGAAATGTCTAGCACATCTTTAGACCTGTCTAACTTTTTCCCCCCCCCCCCCCCCCCCTCCCCCCCCCCAATACTGGTTTGGCCCTTTCCTTGTACAAAACAAAAAAAGTGCCTTTAATTTAGGTTTCAATTTTTTTAAACTGAAGCCACACACCTCTTTCAAAATAAAAGGTATTTAAAAAAAAGAAAAATGGTTCTAAAAAAAAATGATAAAAGTGCCCAAATTTTTGGAGCAATTTTTTTGAGTTTTCTCACTACAAAGATTGGCTTTCAACATAAAGAGACAGGCAATTGAAGACTTTTTCTTTTAATTTTTTCCCTTGGTCTGGGGTAAAGAGATTTTATCTGCTCTAAATGCACATTGGTTTTCTAGGTTTCCCTTTTTCCCTATCTTTCCTTTTTGTTAGACAAAGCAGGGGGTAAGCACAATGGAGCTTTTTTTAAAACCACAATTTTTCTATGTTTTCCCTTTGGGGATTGTTCTACTGGAAAAACTAAAGTCGTCCTTATCATACACATACAAGTTGAATGCAAAAAAAAGCAGATTTTTGAGGGATTACAAAATAGCCAGCACGAGACCAAACCCTTTATCCCAGGCAAAATGTCCCAAAAACCTTTGGGGCCCGGGGAAATAATCCCATATCATCAGGAAATTTTCCCAAAACTTGATTTGTTTTCCTTTTTAAAATCTTGCCCCGTAGCCCCCCTTTTCCCCCTTTATTTTTATTTGACCCATTTGCACCCATTTTAGAGCCCCGTTTTTTTAACTTTTTTCCTAACACACCAAAAAAACCGTTTCCAGTCTTCTAAAAATCAACTTTTTTACACATTTTTTGCAAACTTGAGCCTATTCTTATGACGATAGTGAAATTAAGGTTTCTTTGCCTTTTTTCGGGCCACACCTTTACAACTGTTTTAAAAGGGTTTTGCAAAGGTGCTTCTGCATGTCCCTTTATTCACTTTTACAAGATGCGAACACCCCCACTGCCGTGCTTCGCGCCAGGAAAATGATAGACCTTGTGGGTGAGGGCCCAAAATTTTTCCCTCCGATAAATTTTTCCCGGACATCCATCCTTTTTGAAATTTTTAAAAAAGATGGAGGACTTTCATTTTATATTTTTTCTAACTGTTTTGGGGGCACATGATGCAGTTTGGCAATTACCTTGGTCAAGAGACCACTGTCAATAAGCTGGATGATGCTGTTTATCTTTTCTTGGGAAATCATCTTCATGGCTGCTCCTTGATTCGAACCAGTGACCTTTCACTTGGGAATCAACCTAATAACACACTGAGCTATTAAGGAATGTGAGAACAGGTTGTAATTTATGGTATACAAGGACTAAGACTTTCTTTGTTGCTATATGTATGCATGCAAAGTCTCTTCCTTTCTGAAATGTAAACAGAAGAGAAATCTCATTTTCTCAATACATGGAAGACCTGGAAGTGGAACAGGTAGCTATCAGACATTTATTGCAATTACTTTCAATATGCCATAATGTCTTAGATAGTAATACCCATTTAGCTTTCATTGTGGCCCTTGGGAATGGTTCAAGCTGACAGTGTTGTCCTCAGACTAGATAACGTTGTATATCCCTGCTGTAGACGTATTCCTCCTAATAAAGACTATGCAAATGGACTGGAGCATACAAAACAGTACCAGTATACCATAAAACAGAATTTTTTACTGGATGGTTATAAAGATAAACCTAAGGCTAAGTTCACACGGCTAATTGCAGGGCATACAGTACGCCCCGCAATTACACCGGGTGTTCGGGAGTTTGCGGCGATCGGCACGTACTACCATGAGGCGGGGGGGTCGGCAGCCAGCCGGCCCCATAGACATGCATTACTCGCGGCGCGTAAGTGCCGTGAATAAATGACATGTCTCTTATCTCACCATGTGTCGTATTGTACGCCCAGGGAGAGGAGGCATAATCCATAGTTCTCTAGGAGAACTGTGGATTACCGTAATGACTGGGGCCCCATTTTAACCCGTGTGAACATAGCCTAACTGTTAATGCGCCATGGTATTGTGACAGAAAGTTATCTCAACCTTTTCAGTGCTTTGCAATAACTTTTGTTGTGATCTAAGAACAGATGACATGGAAAGACTTGACATCACTCTCAGATTAAACTTTCTTAGATACATACTTGGGGCAATAAAACTATTTTACAACCTCACACATTGATGACATATTGATAGAGGACATATTGATGACATATTGAGGTGCAAACCTACGTTTATGTTGCATCATGTTAAACTTTGTTGCTAAAATGTACTGATAGGCTATGTTCACATGGCAGTAATTGAGGGACGTATTTCGCCCAGCAATTACGACGTGTGTACGGGGGGCGGGGTGGGAGAGTGGCGGGATGGGAGCGGAGGGGGCGGGGGGGGGGGGGGGGCGGCATACCCGCTGGCCCCATAGACTTTCATTAGTCTCGGCGCGTATATGCCGTGAATAATTTACATGTCACTTCTCTCCTCACTCGCCGTATTGTGCGAGCGGGGAGAGGAGACGTAATCCATAGTTCTCTATGAGAACTGTGGATTACCGTAATGACTGGGACTAGAGATGGGCGAATTGATTCTAACGAAGTGGAATTCATTTAGAATTTCATTTAGAAAAACTTCGATTCTGAACGAAGTCGAAGTTTTGGGGTGATTCGCGGGAACGAAGCGTGTTTTTAATTGATAAAATGGCTGTGAGCACATGGCGTTACATGGGGTAAAAAAGTCTGGGAGGAAGAAAGGCGTAGCCTACATGACATGTGCGGAGATGAAGATGAAGCCAATCAGAGACCGGCGGGATTCTGTGACGTCACCGCACTATATAAGTTTGTGCGCGACGCTCACACCGCTCTCACTGTTCTGTGTAGGAAAGTTGCTGCCGCTGCTGCTCGTGATATCTCATACTAAAGAACTGACTTTTATACAGCGATTTTTGGGGGATGTCACAGCTTGTCTCAGAGACTGCTTCTCTTACGTTCTAATTCTGATTTTGTGGAGTATTGGAACTGAAATCCACTGTGCGTCCAATTCAGCTGCATATACATTTTAATGCTATCTGCTCAGTTCTTGAGCACATTGAATATCCAATGGTTATCTAAGTCTGTTGTTGCTGTTGTATTCAGTTAAAGAAACAGCGTTTATACAATCCAAATACCACTTAATTTTTGGTTGCTCATTTATTTTGCGCAATTTAGATCCAGGGGTTAATTAAGCGTTGTTCTGCTGTTGTGGTCACTACAAGAAAAACGTTCTTTTTCACCGCCAAAGAAGAAATTTTGCCTGTAGCATAACTCATATCCGAAGGTTAATTACAAGTTTTTCTGTTGTGTTCCGTAAAATACACACCGTTTTAACACGCCACAAAGCTGGTAATTGTTGGCAGCACATTTCTTTTGCGCAATTTACATCCAAGGGTTAACTAAGTATTTTTCCGCAGTTGTACTTAGTAAAAGAAACATTGTTTTTCACTGCCAAAGAAGAAGTTTTGCCTGTAGCATAATTCATATCCGTAGGTTAATTAAGCCTGTTTGTGCTTTTATATTCAGTAAAATACACATTGTTTTTAAACGGCACATACAAGTAAATTTTTCCTGGCCATTTGTGGAGCGCAATTTATATCCAAGGGTTACCCAAGCTTGTTAGTGGTAGTCAAATACAGGGTGTGTATTTATCATATACAGATATCTTCATTAAACAGAGTCTGTACATTTTAGAACAAACAGTATGTCAGACAGAGAGGTGGCAGGCTCTTCACATGCGAGTGGCAGTGGCACAAACATTCCTGGAGCAGGCACAGGTCACAGTACAGCAAGGGGACGTCGCAGCAGGGGTCACTCGGTGAGGCCAGAACTGCCGCTGTCATCTAGCGGCCGTGTGTTGTTCAGCAACCCAATGGTTCTTGATTGGTTGACTAGGTCATCCACTTCCTCCCAGATGACATCTGACAACCCCAGCCAAGAGTCGGTGGGAACGTCAGACACAACCCTTAGTTGGCATGGCCTGGGAGCGGGTCAGCGGCCCTCACCTGTCCTCAACCCGCCACTGTCCCATCCGGTTCCCTCAGCCAGAGATCTACTATGTGGTCTGGGCTCAGCACCACTATACAGTGAGGATAAACAATTTGAGGAGGGCAGTCAGCAGCTACTTGGCAGCGAAGAAATGGGGCCAATATCCCCTGCTTCTTGCAGTATTGATGTGGAGAGTGGCATGGGAGGTTTTTTGGCGAGCGGTAAGCCTCTGCATACCAAGACCGTTGAGGAGGACAGCAGTGACAATCAAACACTCATGAAGTAAAAAGATGGTGGTTTGAATCCAGTTTCTGTATTACACCAGTTTGTTCAAATGCAGCGTATGGAATTTGAACTGAAGGAGACCAAGACTACAGGAATTGTTTAAGGTGCTTATTTTGCAATCTGTGCCATTGTTGGTTAAATTCAGTACAAAACTGGAATGGGGCAGAACAAAAAAGAAGCAAAAGACAAAGCTGCAAAACTGGCTTTGTATGAAAAAGGGGAAGCCCTCCCCTGTTAATGGTGGAAAATGGGGAGGCCCTCCCCTGTTAATGGTGGAAAAAGGGGAGGCCCTCCCCTGTTAACAGTGGAACAGGGGAGGCCCTCTCCTGTTAAAGGTGAGGGCCCTCTCCTGTTAAAGGTGGAAAAAGCAGAGGCCCTCCCCTGTTAAAGGTGGAAAAAGCGGAGGCCCTCCCCTGTTAACGGTGGAAAAAGAGGAGGCCCTCCGCTGTTAACGGTGGAAAAAGAGGAGGCCCTCCCCTGTTAATGGGGGAAAAAGGGGAGGCCCTCCCCTGTTAACGGTGGAAAATGGGGAGGCCCTCCCCTGTTAAAGGGGGAAAAGGGGAGGCCCTCCCCTGTTAACGGTTCATCAATTTTCCCCTGTTCAATAATTTCTCCCTGTTAATATATTTATTCCTGTTCATCAATTTCCCCCTGTTCACTAATTTCCCCCTGTTAATATATTTATTCCTGTTCATCAATTTCCCCCTGTTAATATATTTATTCCTGTTCATCAATTTCCCCTGTTCATCTGTTCCTGTCTGCCCGTGTACCCGACCTTTCTGCTACGTTACCTGACCTCGAATCTCCGCCACCTGCCCTGACCTCTTGGCCTGACCTTTGACTACGAGTTTCGTCTTACGATTCGGTACCTCGCTGCACCTTGGTTTCCACCGCAAACTTGTTGCGCCAGGGGTAGCAACCTGGTAGACTACTGCCGCAGAAAGTCCATCCCGCTTTGCGGTGGGCTCTGGTGAAAACCGGGACCTACTTAGGTGGCTATTGGCATCGCTTGCGGTGGTCCAGTGTATCCACTACCACTGTCCGTGACAACATGAAGCAGTGGAATGAAGTTATTCATCCCGTAGTCCTGGCGAATGCCAAATAACGCATGTCCGCATGAAAGGGCCTGAGTAAACGGCAGGTGTCACGCATGAGCTGCCACTGGCCTAAATTAACATTACACAGGGGTATACTCCTGTCCGCTTGGATCATCAATAAACCTTTAATAGCCTTTCTCTGTTCATAGAGTCATTCCAACATATGGAGGCTGGAATTCCTCCATTTGGAAATGTCACATATCAGCCTATGTTGGGGGTGTGCCGCTGCAGCTAAAGGAGGGTGTGATTGGTGGTGTAAGAATGGCTGAAGTGCATGCAAAGTTTCCTGGCCCTTTTTAGAATGTCTTGCAGAGGGTGTAAGACTTGAACAACCTGATTGAGCATTTCCTCCCGTTTGTGACTTCGTTCGCCCAGTGAAATCATCCTGTCCACTTGGATCATCAAAGATTGTTAATGGCCTTTCTCTGTTCAATAATTTCCTGCTGTTAACATATTTATTCCTGTTCATCAATTTCCCCCTGTTAATATATTTTTTTCCTGTTCATCAATTTCCCCCTGTTCAATAATTTCCCCCTGTTAATATATTTATTCCTGTTCATCAATATCCCCTTGTTCAATAATTCCCCCTGTTAATATATTTATTCCTGTTCATCAATTTCCCCTGTTTATCAGTTCCTGTCTGCACGTGTACCTGACCTTTCTGCTACAATACCTGACCTTGAATCTTCACCGCCTGCCCTGACCTGTTGGCCTGACCTTTGATTACGAGTTTCATCTTATGATTTTGTACCTTGCTGCGCCTCGGCTGCCACTACAAGCTAGTCGCGCCAAGGGTAGCGACCTGGTAGGACTCCCGCCGCAGGCTCTGGTGAAAACCGGGACCCACTTAGACCCCGCTCCCTGGCGTGGCCGCTACCACCGGTTGCGGTGGTCCAGAGGAGCCACTACCCGTGTTGTTACAATGGCTGAAGTGAATGCCAAGTTTCCTGGCCAGTTCTTTAAATGGTGCAGAGTCCACTACTTGAAAAGGGAGGGACGGCAGTACTACCAACTTGGATAGGAGCACGGTCAGCTTCTGCACTTAGGGATGGCTAGACGCATATTGCTGTCTCTTGGCAATCGTCTTGGTGAACGACTGCTGGCACCATGAGTGCCGAGGAGCAGGAGTATCTGGACCGGTAGATGATGTAATAGACAGGGAATTGTCTTCAGCAGAGGTGGTGAAGCCTTGACTGCCTGAAATGGGAGGCGTGCCACTGGGTGCTGCTGCTGTTGGGACAGAATGGACCACCACATCTGAAACACGTATGGTGACACTGCATGATGTTGATGCAAGGGCGTGGTGCCAACGTTAGGTCCCTGGTCACGCTTTACTTTCTGCCCACAGATTCTACATATACTTATGTTTCAACCCTCCTCTGGTGTCTCGTCAAAAAACTGGCACACCGCCGAGTAGGTGATTTTACCACCAAAGCGCTGCACTGACTGACTGTTACCGCCACTGACCCGGTGAGCCCATGTGCCGCTACTTTCTGGGACCTGCAAAGTGGGTGGTCTAAATCGTGGCCGATTGGCTCCCAACCTCGCACTGCTGCCACCCTGCTGACTCCCGGCCACACTACCGACTTACGGGCTGCGCCACTGCCTGACACGCAAGCTGCTGCTCTCTTTCTCTTTCAAAATGACCAGTATGCTGATGACGCCCAACTTTACATCTCCGGCCCAGACATTAACTCTCTACTGTCCAAGATCCCAGATTGTCTGTCATCCAAAGCCTCCTTCTTCTCCTCCCGTCTCCTAAAACTTAATGTAAAGATAACGGAATGCTTCCAGGGCCGGGACAATGGGTAGTTGAGGGTAGGCGACTGTATAGGGAACCACTTCCTCCCAGGGAGAAAAGGGGGCACAAAGAGGCATGGAGTGGACTGAATTTTCCATTTGGGGGGCACTTTATTCCTTGTTTAACTAGGGAACCTGAATAACTTGTCCCAGCCTCGCCTACTTCCCCCGGCTCCCATGTGCTTCCTCTGCATATTTAAGCATGGCACAATGTTCTACAGCACCCTACAGTCTCTGTGCAGCCTGGAAATAGCTGTTTTTAACGCGAGTCGTCCCGAAGTAATTCGGACCGAAACGGATTTTGTCGGAAAATTCGGCGAAGTCGCGAATCGAATTTTTGAGAAATTCGCCCATCTCTGAATGGGATGTATCTCGCCCCGTATTTAGCGCAATTCGGTGCGAAATACGGGGCGAGATACATCCCATTTTAAGCCGTGTGAACATAGCCTTAGAGTAATTACTTTAGGTAGTGCAGTATAAACCTATACTCTATCAGCTCACTCTGCAGTTCCTAATCATAAATTAGGTACGTTAGCTAATGAAAACATCAAAAACACAAAGTTTCGTGTATAACTGAGTCTGAGAAGCACATCTTAACTTCATTTACCGTATATACTCGAGTATAAGCAAAGTTTTTCAGCAAGAAAAATGTGCTGAAAAATCCCCCCTCGGCTTATACTCGAGTCACTGTCGGCGCTCGGGCGCTGCGATGCCCGTGCGCCGACAGGGACGCTTCAGCTATATGCGGCTCCTCAGGGAGCGCATATAGCTGAATGCCGAGTACCTGACAGCGTCCAGGCACTGCGATGGCCCGTCGCTGTCAGCGATCTCTTCCCTTGCATGCGACTCCTCCGGAGTGCACACAGGTGAAGAGAGCACTGCGGAGCAGAGAGCGAGCCCTCCGTGCTCCGCAGTGAACTCCGGGCGGCCGCAGACTCGCGGCTGTCCGGAGTTTCCGGCACAGGCAGCGTGTGTCAGACTGATGACATCACCCGCCTGTGTCGGGAAGACTGAGGAGAACGCGTGGGAGGCGGAGCAACGGGGAGACGGAGCAGCGGGGAGCCAGGTAAGTGTTTTTTTTGTTTTAAAACCTATACCTATACCTGCCTATATAGCCTACACCTGCCTATACCTTGCCTATAACGACCTATACCTGCCTATAGAGCCTACACCGGCCTATACCTTGCCTATAATGACCTATACCTGCCTATATAGGCTACACCTGCCTATGCCTTGCCTATGAGGACCTATACCTGCCTATACCCTGCCTAGGGGAGCTATACCTGCCTATACTTGCCTATAGTCTGCCTAGGGGGACCTATACCTGCCTATACCCTGCCTAGGGGGACCTATACCTGCCTATAAAAACCTATATCTGCCTATGGGGGCAATTACCTGTTTATAACCTGCCTATAAGGACCTATATCTGCCTATAACGACCTATACATATAACCTGCCTATAGGGACATATAGCTGCCTATACCAGCCTATAACCTGCCTATGGGGGACATTAAACTGCCTATAACCTGCCTATGGGGGACATTAAACTGCCTATACCAGCCTATATCTGCCTATGGGGGACATTAAACTGCCTATACCTGCCTATGGGGGACATTAAACTGCCTACATCTGCCTATGGGGGACATTAAACTGCCTATGTAATTTTATTGGTATCTTTTTTTATTTTTAAAATTCACCAGTAGCCGCTGCATTTTCTACCCTAGGCTTATACTCGAGTCAATAAGCTTTCCCGGTTTTTGTGGCAAAAGTAGGTGTCTCGGCTTATCCTCGGGTCGGCTTATTCTCGAGTATATACGGTATGTATAAAAAAATGTAGATGAGAGAACATATTTTGTATATTACATAGTTTGGATTATTCCATGAGAATATCTCACTTTAAGTATTGGCCACCAATCACAATACAAAATAACACCTGCACACTTGTATGTATATGTGATGAAATAGGACTGAGGCATTGTGTCCAGTAGGGGTGTACTACTGGGCCCAGGGGGCGGGGGGTCCAAAAACCTTTTTTAAACAAACACAACTTCCATCATTTGGGTCACTTTGATCGAAAATACGGGGCATGGCTTTTTTTTCAATTTCATGATTCCACTAATAATAATAATACTAATACTAATAATTTTTTTAAAATTTTCCTTTCTTTTTTTTTTTTTAATATATTGGCTAGCCTTTTAGGTAGTCTTTCTTTTTCTAAAAATCCCAAAAACGGGGAAAGGGAAGGTTTAAAATGGGGCAGGTGCTTTTCGGGGTCCCACCGCTCAACGGATCTGAACCCGGGTTTTTCGCTCTGGCTCCTGAATATGGCTCGGGCCCCATAACCGGAAATGCGAAATTCCGAGTCTGCCATATAGACCGGAACCGGGGGGGCGGTACTCCCCCCCTTTTGCACAGCGCGGGTGCCAAACAATCCACTTCCCTGCAATAGGTGGGAGAACTTAAGGTAATTTGGTCAAATTAGCCCATCGGGACATCAAACCCCTCAGCCCTTTTTAAGGAACCCTATTGGCAAAATCTTTTGGACGTGGTGACTGGGCGGGGGATTGTCCCCCCCAAAATTCCTTCTTATCAGATGGTAAAAAACAAATTTTATTGTTTGGGCTGTAAGGGGGGCCTTTGGGGCCCTCCCTTGGGTACTTTTGTTCCCCCAATTATTTTCTTGGGGGACCCTTTTTTGCATCCAAACCCCTGCAAGGGCTTTGCAAAGGGGCAGATTTATTTAGGGATATTAATTGTGGTTGCTAGGGGAAATAGACACTGGTCTGTTATTTTTATTTAAAACCCCCATTGGTTAAAAACTTTCAAAAACCCATAACAAACCCTTACATCTTTTTAAAACACTTGTTTTGTAAAAATACTCCCTGGTTTTGTAAACGGGGGTTTTGGCCTTTTTGCCCCCCTTTTTTTTTGGGTTTTCCCTCCATACATTTTTGTAAATTTTTGCCCTAATTGTTTTTTTTATATTTAAATAAAATTTTTTGGGTTTTTTTTTTAGAGAATGGCCTTTTTTTTTCTATTTTTTTAAAGTACATTAGGGAGTTTTTTTTTTTTGCCTTGTAAGATATGGTTTTTTTGGGCCCAAAAACAACCCCCTCCCCCTCTACTGTCCAAATCAAACCTCACCCCCCTTTTAGTCTTGACCCACCCCCCATCTCCCCCGTTTCCCTGACCTTAGTGCTGTTTATCCCCCCCAGCCCTCACTCATCTTTTTCAATCTATTTTTAAACCCTCTGGCATCCCCCCTTCCTCTTTTAAACATGCAACCAAAATCACCCTCACCCTAAAGAAACCATCTCATGACCCCCCTCACGCCCCAACTATCGCCCCATCCACTGCTTCCATTCCCCCTTAAACCCCCTTGAGAAAACAAGTCCATTTTCAACTTTCCCCCCATCTCTCCACCAACTCTCCCCCTTGCCCCGGGCCCAACCCGGGCTTCAGTCCCCACCACTCTACTAAAAACCCCCCAACCAAATCCCCAAACGACCTAGCAAACTGCAAAGCCCACGCCCAACTCTGTCTTCTCCTCCTAACCCTTTTCTCTGCCTTGAACGCACCATTCCCTCCTGCTAAAACATCCTCTCCTCCCTCGGCATCACGGATTTGGGCTTTTTCCGGATCCCTCGTACCTCACTGATCAGACTTTCAGCGTCTCTCTTTCTCGCTCCACCTCCTCCTCTCGCCCTCTCTCTGTCGTGTCCCCCAAGGGCAGTTTTGGGGCCCACACTCTTCTCTATTACACTCTTACTGGGTCACTCATAGCTTCACACGGCTTTCAATACCACCTTGTAGCAGATGACACCCAACTCTACTTTTCCCCGGCCCCAAAAGTCCCCCCCTTCTCTTTTTCCCATCCCTCTGCCCGTCCTTTTTTTCCCCCTTTCTTCTCCTCCCTCTCATAAAACAGGGGAGAAAACTAAAACCCATTATCTTCCACCGTCCCACTCCACTCTCCACCCGATCTCTCTATCACTGTTTAAAGGTTAAAAACTCTCTCACCAGCACCCCAGGCCCTGCCTTGGGATAATTTGACTCCCAAACGTCCTTCAAACCACACATCCAAACCCCACCTCTGCTTGTCACCTCCACCTAAAAAATATTTTCCCCAATCCCTAATTTTTTAAATCTGAAAAAACAAAAAATCTTGTCCATGCCCTCGTACTCCCGCCTCGACTACTGCAACATCCTCCTCTGCGGCCTCCCAGCTAGCACCCTCCTCCCCTCCAAACTATCCTTAACCGCTGCCCATCTGATTCACCCTCTCCTCGCTACTCCCCTGCCCCCCCCTCCGCCGATCCCTTTTTCTGGGGTACCCATTGCCCACGAAAACCCTTCAAGCAGCAACTTTGACCTACAAGGCTCCCAAAAACCCCTCCCCTTTTACATCCTGCCTTAATCTCTAAAACCTCCCCTCACGCAACCTCCGCTCCTCCACCTTCTCCCTCTCCCCCCCCTTATCACCTCCCCAATAACCTCTCCAAGACTTCTCTCGGCTTCCCCCCCACTCTGGAACCACTGCCCCCCCACACAACTCTCCCCCTCTCTCCCGGCTTCAAACGTAACCCGAAACCTACTCTTTAGATTTTCCTAAACCAACCCTTAACCGGGTTGCACTGCTCCCTCACAAACTGCGCCCCTCACCTTTGTTTCTTCACCCCCTTTCCCCGAGATTTAACCCCCCCGGGGGGGCCTCTTTCCCCTGTACCCGTTTTTTAGTCCACTTATTGTCACTTTGAATTGTTTGACCAAAATTTTTTATGACCCCCCTAAATGTACAGCGCCCTGAATCAAGGCCTCCAAAATAAATTAATAATAAAAAATAAAAAATAAAATAATAAAATAAAATAGGATTTTTGTTTTGTCTGTTTTTTGCAGCAGTGGGGTTTCCCAAACCAATATGGGTTTTCTACACGTGAAACTCATGGTCCTCAGCTTAATGAGGTTTTTTAAGGGGGATTTTCCCAAATTTTGGGGTTTTAAAAGCTTAATGGGGAGACATTGGGAATTATGACCATTAAAAGGTTTTGAAAAAAAAAACAAGATTTTTGGTAGAACAAAGCCTTTTTAGAGAGATATTTAACTAGGGGCTAGATGCCACGTTGATCACGAGTGCATGTATTCCCGTCCTTTCCGTTTGAGGATGATATCTTTAAGAGGAAATGGGAAGATCTAGCCTCAAGTTGCTCCAAGGGATTTATGGAGTTGTTGGTCTAGTCTAACCAAGAAACTTTGGTAGCTATTGAGGTACAAATTGTTGAACTACAGGGCAAAATTAAAATTGAGCTATCAAATGAAGCTCTGGAAGCATTTAATGTTGAATTGGATAAAGACTTCCAGCGATGGGAAAAAGAAAGAAGTAATGCTAAGCTAAAAATGTTTCAAAGGGATCTGCATGATAAACAATCAGAGCAGATGTACAGATGGAGATGAATTGGGGAAAGACCGCGCTCTCGTTCGAGGTCGGGGTCTCTCTCCTCCTCTGTCTCCATGATTGAGCATTTGAGAATTTGCGTAACAGTAAACTGGATGACTCCATAAAAAATGATGAATCTTCTAAACAAAATCTGGGGGCATCGAACAAACGTAAGGGAGCACTTTATGCACAACAAGCAAGGAAAATTAAGAGTAAACTTGAGGTAATTAATTTATCATCATTAGTGTTGAGCGATTGCATTGGCTATCGAGATCGATCGATAGTCGATAGTCCGCTATCGATAAGGTTTTTCGATAGTGAGCATCGATTATGAGCGATTACCATTAAAGTCTATGGGAGCAACAACACCTTCATTATTACACCCAAACAAGGCTGGGAAGCGAAATTAACATCCACAACATCAAATGGATAGGCTACATCTTAGGCAAACACTTAGGTTATAAAAGTACAGAAAAAAAGTCACAGACCATTTCCTATCCCCTTTTTTCCCCC
>JAODAL010028836.1:0-52664 GCA_025379985.1 Phyllomedusa bahiana | reverse complement strand
CAACAGAGTCAACGCCGGCACCTTGGCACACGTCTCAGACTTGCGTTCTGCAGCGATGTTCCAGGTGTGATGAACATCTGTGTAGAAAGTCAAAGCAACCTGCACAATTTCTTTACTTCAAATTCATGCTCAGGACTTACCACACTGCCCTTCACTGCGTGAAACAGGAATATTTCACCTTCCTCCTCTCAACTTTACACAACAACCCAAAACGAATGTTTGACACTCTCCACTCCCTCCTCAGACCTAAAGCTCCGGCCCCGGCCACTGACCTCTATGCTGAAAACCTTGCCACTCACTTCAAAGAGAAAATGTACCTTATCTGGCAAAACATCTCATCTCAAACCCAATAATACCATCCTTTCCCTCCCCGCTTTTCCCTCCAGTCTGCCTCGCTCTTGACCCGATAACAAAGAAAAGTGTCCAGGCTTCTCCTGTCTGCTTCCCCCCCACCCCGCAACCCCTGTGACCCCTTTCCCCTCCCACCTTGTCCATCTATTTCTCCAGCTGTCTTTTTCTCACCTAACAAATCTGAAACCCTTTTTGCCTCCACGGATCCTTCCATCCTCTTTTAAACACACTGTTATAACCCCTTTACTGAAAAAACCCTCTCTAGACCTGTCCCGCGCTGCTAATTACCGACCAGTCTCTAACCTGCCCTTCGTCCCCTAAACTCCCGAACCAGGGGGGGGAACTACCCCGGGAGCATAACCCTAGCAGCTGCAGGGGACCCGCCCCCTTTGTGGCCTGAGCACCCACAAACCCTTTTTTTTGCTATCCTGGTATTCTGGCCCGGCCCCCGCCAGCAATGAATTAACTAATGTTTTTACTGCTGCAGGCCCTTTTATAAGGGGCTGCCATCATGAGTCTTACTCAGAACATAAAATTCCGGACAACCGGGCACAAGAGAGCGGGAGCTGCCAGTTCCCGCAATTAACAGTTCCCCCCAGCTCCTCCAGTACGGCCCCTCTCCCCCCCTCGGCAGAGACACTGAAAAAAACGGTGGGCAGACAAGGAAGAGGGAAAAAACATCCCCCATCTTGCAGAAAAGTGTTTTAGCTCTTTCCTTACACCCAGGTAAAACTTCTGACAGGGCAAATTTGCGGAGGTGGGAGGGGTGGGGGGGGAAGTAACATTTGTTTTATGAACCCAAAGGAAGGGGGTGTGCGACCCTTTTGTGCCTACACCACCCTAAATTTACTATTTTGCCAAGGCAAACTTAAAAAACCTATCGTTCTCAATCATAAAACCTAAAACGTTTTTTTTAAATTATGTAAAACACTTAACCTCTATACACACCCCATTTAAAAACCGATTTTTAACCTCACCATTTAACCCTTTTTTACTTTTGAAAGAAGGAAAACTCCTTTCTGTTACAAGTCTGGTGGGGAAAAACCATTTAAAACGAAACCTTTTATATATACCCGCAATTACTAGCTCCTAAGGGATCCCAAGCCGCTACTTGGGCAGTCGTCCCCCCAAAACCTGGGCCAAAACAAAAAAGGGCCCCCCTTTGACACGTCGCAGCAGGGAAAACCCTTCTAGACAGAGGGGAAAAACACAATTAAAACGTCATATCGACCTCCCCCGATATTTTCACCACTAACCGGCTTCATCAGGGTTAGAGGTCCCCCCTCTAATAATTTTAAAACAAATAAAATGCCCTCACAAAGCCCCCACAGCAAAAAATAAGTTATGACTCTAATATACGAAAAAAACTACTTAGCCTGACTAACCTTACCTAGGCTTTTTTATTTATAATAAGTAGGGCTATTATTTATTCACTATGTATGGGTGGGAATTTGTGGTCGTGTTCTTGGGGGTAAAATCGGGTTCCCTTAGGGGAAATTAGAAATATTTGGTAATTTTTGGGATTTGGGTTTTGGTAGCAAAACGATAGTAAATACAAATTTTGATTTAATTTCACTCCTTGAAATTTTTATAGTAACCACATGTTTTAAAGGTCACTTTAAATTTCATGGCCCAGGGGGGGTGGGGGGGCCCCCCATCAAAAAGTTTTTTTTTGGGGGCCCAGGCTTCTCTATTTTACCCCCCTGCCTAACGCTGGGTTTCTACTCTCACCTAATCCCTATCTCTCTCCAAATTTCCCCTTCCCCTTCCACCCCTTTAAAGATCGGGTTTTTCCGTACCCAAACCACCCACAGAAAAGCTCTAAAAAAAGTCTCTAATGACCCCCCACACTGCTAAATCCAGGCAACTAAAAAATTGTTGCTTCTTTTGGATCTCCCCTGCAGAAATTTTGACACTGTTGATCACCTTTTTTCTCCCCAGCATGCTGGGGCCCCCATTTTTGCCCTCCGGGAAAACCGCGCTCAACTTGTTTCTCATCCAAACCCAATCCCCTTTCATGTCTCTTTTGCAGGTTTTTCTTCTTTTTCCCCTCCCCTTCTTTTGGGGGTTTCCTCAGGGATCAGTTCTTGGTCCTCTCCTCTTTTCTATCTACACAGCCCCAACTGAACAAACCATCAGCAGATCTGGCTTTCAATACTATCTCTATGCAGATGACACTCTACTATACACCTCTTACCGTAACATCACACCCGCCCTTCTACAAAACACCAGTGTCTGTCCACTGTCTCTGACATGCATTTAGATCTAAATCTAAAGTATATCTATATACACTCCATTTCCAACCAAAGGATTAAAGTCTGCTGACCGTGTCAGAAAGGACAAAACACAGTGGAACATCTAAGTGGACATAAATGCAACCTCACCCTCGTGTTGTAAATCCTGTTTCTTCAATGAACAATGGGCACTGCCATATATCTGACAATCACAAAAGACAACATGTCTAAGGGACACTACCATTATCTCCTGGCAGGAAGTCAGGACATCTGGATGGCTAACCCCCCTCCCTCTTCAGACACGTGAATGATGATTCAACCAGGCCTGGGGGGAGCCACTGAAACAATGACCTATCCAATAAGGCTGGTGACCTTTGGATCAAGAAGAACATCTACTGGAAGAAGTGACCTCTACAATGATTTCTGTAGACTGTATAAGAACTGGGCTGATTGGTTAAGGGAGCTCTTGGAGGTGTTCCAGGGATGGGCAATGGATGGGCCATGTGTGTGGGTGTGTCTGGTATATAACCTCACACACAAGGTTAGTTAGATCTCTCTTCCCACCATCTTTCCTGCCTACCCTCTCCTATCCCTCTGCCCTTTAATTAGTTTCCCTATTTATATATATATTTATATTATCCTTTGTAATAAATCCTTTAACGATCGAGTAGTACTTGATCAGTTATTAAAGCACCACAAAACCCAGCAGATTCTACAAACTGAACTTCTACTCATCCCACCATCTACTAACCGACCTCACCCTGCTATTTCTGTTTCAGTGTGTGGCACCACCATAACTCCTAGGCAGCAGATAGACCTTGTTATGAACCGATTTGTTGACACCGATCTTTTGCCTGGATGTCCATCTCTTGGCTTTTGAATGGATGGATGAATCTCATATTCTTCCAACTGTTATGGCACTTACATGATGCAGTTTGCCCCCCACTTTGTTTCACATTTTTGCCAGGCCCCGTACGGCGGTACCAGCAGTACTGTAATAATGGTGTCCCTGTGCTAACCCATGTGGTTCAGTCCCACAGCTTATCACTCACATATGCAGTATGAACATAAGAACTGTCTTTATTGTGTATTAACAGATTAACAAGAACAGCAGTACTATAATGTAACATTTCAGATAAGACTATCCTTCTTGGGGATTGTATAGGAGATCAGGTCTCTCCAATGGCTACATCATTGTACCATAAAACTACAGCTTTTATGCTTATACCGGATGTGTGAGTATGACTCCTGTTAAGGATATTTCTGGACTGACATTGACAGGACAGTGGTCAGCCCACTGTTGGTGTATGCACCATACATGTTGTACAAATATATGCAGCAGTGGTGCTTGCAAATTGCTAATATTGTAGCTTACTGTGTATGTGACTTCACAGCAATAGATTAGTCATAGTAACCATGTTGACTAACCAGCTCTACAACCAGCTCTGAAAGTGCCTACAAGAGCACTAGAATAAGAAAGGGAAAAATGTGGCCTACTCAATTAAAGGGGTTTTGCCAGGAGGTGCCTTATCTGCTAAGAAGCTAATGTAAACAAGCCATGGAGCTGAGAGAGAGAGACAGACAGCCAGAGAACAGAGCTGCATAAGGGATCGTGTGAAATGTTCACTGAAATAATCAAACTACAACTTGTGGATTCTGTATACAAAAGACAAACAACTTTCTCCCCAGCAGTTCTTCATGTTCTCTGTCATCAGATAAAGCAGGGATTTTACTAAGATAATCAAACTAAAAACTAGTTTATTCTGTATACAAAAGAAAACATATTTCTACCGGTGCCTTGAAAACTTCTGCAGCTCAGTCTCAATCAGATAAGAAGCTTTCTCTGCGCAAGCCCGGCCAGCGCTCTTGTCAGGTCGATTTAATAGAAGCTTTTAAAATAACTAAGGGCAGGTAAGGCCGCCTGTAGCTCTTCAGGCTGCACTTTTTGTAAACAATAATATTTAGAAAAGTGTTAAATACCCATTTTGGGGGATTCCACGTCAACATTACATCGTGGCAAAACCCCTTTAAGTCATCATTTGAACAGCTGGGTGTGTGTGTCACTCACTTGGGGAAAGATGTCAGCAGGATGGTATAAATCATGGTAAGAGGGCTGTGGGAATTTCTGGACATTGAACTTCAGGTAAACATTGTGTCCTGGCATTCATGTAAATGGTATTTGAAACATACAGATGTAGCAATGTTTATTTGCCAGCAGGATGTCACTCACCATGTTATTTGGTCTTAGATCACAGCAAAAGTCACCGAAAACACTATGGTGTGTTACTGGTAAAGTTAGATACGCTACATCTATGTCGCCTATCTAAATATTGTTGTAGACCAAGTACTCCTTTTCATGATAGCAGTATTCCCTAATAGCATAGAATGTATGAAAGGCTGCTTGTCAGCGTCATTTCTTCTATTTCAGGATTTCACCCAAGTGAACAGGACAACACCACAATATCTTCTCTACAGCACCAGCCCAGTTGTTGTCACACTATTTTTATAGTGTGACACAGAAGAAGACACAATTAACAAAGATATAACACGACTTTATATCATTTAAATTGCATTTTCAATAAACAGAAAAACAGCAAGTATAATTCTTTGAGTTCTTTCCTTTTTTGTGTTTTGAGATGTTTTTTTCTATATTGCTGCATATAAATTAAAAAAATAATACTAATACTTTTATGTTCTAGTATCGCCTCATTTCAAAGATACAGCAGGATATCTTCCCTGCATGTTTACAGTTGGTTTCTTAGGTTACTGACCACCTCTGTGCTCTAGACGCCCAACCCTCTTCTGCTGATAAAACAAAGTTGCTAGTTCACAGAGGTGGCCTACATGTTTAACGTTAATCCATGAGATGGGAATATCCCTTTAAATTTTAGGTGAGCTGCAGGAGCTGGATTCCTTTTTAAATAGGCTGCCAGGGCCTGACATTATTTTTAGGCAATGGTTGTTTCAGCAATCTGCTGTCACCATGTGGTCAAAGAAGGGCAGCTGCCACCAAATCCATCAGGGTCATGACAGAAGATAGGAGCCCTCTCAAAATGGGATTCTACAGGAACAGATGATGACTCACATGCTTGGGTTGTTCTGATTTCAATATACACTACAGAATCTTCTTAGCAAAATGATATATTTACAGTAGATAATGTACTACTCTCTCAGTCCAGGTAGCTTAGGGACATCCAGAAAAAAAATCACAAAAAGGCCATAAGCACCATATTTTCTTTTATACTTCTAATTTTTTTCTTCTGAAAAAGTCTTACTGGTTGGCTGGATGAGAGGTGAGAATGGCTTAGAAGGGGGGAAATCTCCCCTTGGGGAGAGCCACCAATAAATTGGTCGGTGTGAGGATTTCACACCTCACTGACTGTTTTGCAAAAGGCAAAGGCTTATGGGAAAAGAACTAGGGAGCTCCTCATCACACTGAACCCTAGAAATGAATTACATTACTCACTGTACTCCAGAGATTACATCACACCATAGCCCAGAGATTACATTACACCATACCCCAGTGATTACATTACATGCCGTACCCCAGAGATTACATTACACCAAACCCTAGAGACTACATTACTCAATGTACCACATAAATTACATTACACCGTACCCCAGAGACGACATTACGCCATGCCCTAGAGATTACATTACTCAATGTACCACATAGATTACATTACACCATACCCCAGAGATTACATTACACACAGTACCCCAGAGATTACAACATTACACACCATACACCAGATATTACATTACTAACTGTTACCTAGAGATTACTACATTACCCACTGCACCCCAGAGATTAGTTTACACACTGTACCCCAGAGATTACTGCATTAGTCACCGTACCGTAGAGATTACATTACACACTGTACAACAGAGATTATATTACATCATACCCCAGAGATTATTACATTACACACTGTACCACAGAGACTACATTAGACAAGGTACACCAGAAATTGTGTGTATATATACATATATTGGACACAGACACACTACGCACTTAGGTTCAGTTCACATGATGGTTTTTCGGCATTGACAGTGTCGCTTGCTTGTTGGAAATTCGGCACTTGCAAACGCAGAATTCCGATGAGCAAACGACCCAGACTACCCAAGGCAGACACTGATTTTACATAGGGTATAATGTAAATCGGTTTCCTGTCAGATTGGATGCCGGTTCTGAGGCAGAGCAGATCCACCACTGAATCTACCACAGAATCAGCATTCATATCTTCCTCGTGAATGTACCCTGTGTTTTAGAAGTACGCGCTGGCAGGTCCATACTTCTAAAATGCTGTGGGGCCGGCCCTATTCACTTTCATTTTCCCCAGTGTGCAAGTGCAGGGAAGACATGACATGGCTAGGGCCCCATGGGTGTTACAGTATATGAACATCTCACATATACAGTACATACCCTACTCAATTGCAGCACAATGCCCAGCACCCTTTTCCCCTCCTTAGCTGTCTCCTGTGTCGGTCGGTTGGCATTCGGCAAGAGCTTCTCTTCTTCTCTGATGAGAGCTGGGCATAGGGGAAGTGGTATATGAGGGGAGGGAAAGATATAGCCCCAGATATAGAGTGTGCTGGCTGCTGACTCCTGCTCTACCAATCAGTGCTGCTCTCACTCTGCACTGACACATGAGGCTGCTTTCCTACTCTTACTCCTATATTTCATGCATCTTGGGGGACAAGGTTAACTTCTTCCTCCTCCCGTGCTTTGCCTCCCCCACTTAACATATTCTCATGCTTTCACAGGAATTTTTTTATGAAGTGGCTTAAAATGGGGGGGACCTTCCCCCAAAAAAGTGGGGGGGACCAGTCCCCTGCGTATCCCCCTAAAGTTACACTTATGAGTGGCAGAGACAAACATATTGATCAAGGAATTGACCGAACAGCGGAGGCGACATTTAGGAGTTTGGGAGTAGAGAGACTCCTTTTTAAGTCCTGATCTGATGGTTAACAGTTCTATGTTGCATCTCCAGTTCTCTAGTAAGATGCAGAATATTGCAGAATAGTAACAGTCCGTAGGCATGAAATGTTGAACATGGCACAAGTAGTAGGATCAGAAATGGGTAACTGTTTGTGGCTTCTCTTTAGAGTACCCAGTCTAAGCATGACCTGGCCCTTACTACCATCAAGTCTCCACTCAAGGTTTCTCGTTAAGTGAGCCTCACTGCCAGTTTCCTCTGCAGTCATCTCTATTTAGAGATCCATTTATTGTCACATGATACTAGTATATGCCACCAACACTACCTTCTGCTGAGCCCAACCATGGAGCAGGGACATAGACAAGGACTGACGGACCACAAAGAGAAGCATCATAGATGCTTTAGACAGCAAAAGGAAATGGGGATCATGGAAGAAGCTCATTCCCTCCACACATAAGGTAACATACAGTTATATGCAGCAATTTAACTGGGGGACCATCACCCCCTTACACTTCCCATGGGATGTTCTAGTGCAGGCCTTTGTAGTCACAGAGGTTACGCAGGCATTTATTTCCACCATCATAATAGTCTTCTATTCTTAAAGAGTTGTCTTTTTACTTGCTTTTATAACTTTATCATGTCAGCCATGTCTTGTAACTTCATTGCAGCCTGCAAAACCACTTACTGTGGATCATATCATTGTGTAGCTGGGCTAGTGGGCTTTAGAGCTTTGGAAAAACGGGACATTATTTATTTAAGAAAACAGATAGACGGTCATACTCACAACCCTGTGACTGGACCAAACACAATTCCTACTATGCGGCAATATAAGCCCCACTTCTATATGGGAGAAATGGAACAGGTGCAAATTACTGATGAACAATTAGGTTAGGTTCACACGGCTTATCCACGGCGTAATTGCACCCCTAAGTGAAAATGGACAAATTGTGCCCAAAGTGTCAATATTTTGTGTGGTCACCACTATTTTCAAGCACTGCCTTATTTTCTTTGGCCATGGAGTTCACTAGAGCTTCACAGGTTGCCGCTGGAATCCTCTTCTACTTCTCCACCTTCCATTTTTGGATGCCCCACAGATACTCAATAGGGTTTAGGCCTGGAGACATGCTTGGTCACTCCAGATAAGTGGTCATTTTAAATAATTGATCTCCTATATTCATACTATCCAATTGTCCAGCCACTTTGCAACTCTGCTTGTTCATATTCGTTGCTGTGCACATGCACAAGATCACCTGAAAATTAGACAGAATAGTAATAGTTTTGGGGTTGGAGTTTTGGGGCCTGACCAGATTAAATGGTTCTGTCTACTTTCTATCTCTTTACGTCCACCTTTATTTTATTATTAATTTTATAGTCATTAATGCAGAGAGGATATCTCTATAAGAAGCCTGAGAACTGCACATTCAAAACACATATGGTTTTATCACAAATTGCTGTGGTTTTGCGATGCAGAATTCAAACAAGTACCAAAAAACCAAATGCTTTTTCCAGTCTCGGACTGGGGTACCTGAAACTAACCAGAGGAGTAGATTCTTGGGGGTCTACCAATGGAGTTGATTCTTGGAAACCACCAGTGGAGTTGACTCCTGGAGCCCACTGGTATAGTTGATTATTGAGGCTCACCAATGGAGTTGATTCTTGGGGCCCACCATACAGCTTTTGTACATGACTGTACAATCTGTACAAGACTGTTGCATACTACCCCTTGCATTTTGGCTCTCTTACGTTGTCTTTCTCCAAGAAAAGCAGCCCCAGTCCTGCCATGCCCAGGGGCCCACCATGCTCTGGGGCCCATTGGCCAGTCCGAGTCTGGCTTTATCTGTATTTACCATGTGGCTCAAAACTGCTAATTTGCAGTGAACTCTGTGCATCTTTTTGCCTTACATACTGTTTGCTATGTGACAAAAACCACTAAATTCGCAAATACTTTCGAAACCTTCGGAATGGAATGTCCTGTTTGGCCTCGTTCACACAGCTTATTGCCGGCGCAATTGCGGGGATGGATTTCGCCCCGCACTTATGCCGGTAGCCGTGCAGCGGGGCGGGGGCGACATTTCACCGGCCCCATAGACATTCATTATCTACGGCACGTACGCGCCGTAAATAATGTGCATGTCACTTTCTCCCCACCCGGCGGATTCGCCGAGCGGGGAGAACAGACGAAATCCACAGTTCTCTATGAGAACTGTGGATTACCGTAGTTACTGGGACGGATTGGAGCCGTACTGCAGCGCAAATACGGCGTGCAGTATGGCTCCAATCAGCGCCCAAATAAGCCGTGTGAACGAAGCCTTTGTGCAATGATAGGAAAGAGATTATTATGAAACTTATTTTTGCACAACCAGCTATACCAAGTATCAAATTTAAGATTAATGTCAGAAGATAAAGACAAAACACAGTCAGGCAAATGTTCCACAAAAAAATATTCAATCAAAAATATTAGTCTGTCTATAGACTTACAATACAACAGTAATAAAATGACAAGGAACTACTATTAAAGAAAAGAAAGATCTATAGATACAAAGCTTGACGTCAATCCTTTTAAAATTAATATCTCGCTCCTAGACACAAAGATAGACAATGTACTTCACTTAATTGCTGTGTAATTGTGTATTTCTAGGATAAAAGAATTACCTCATTCTGACAAAAGCACTTTACATGATGCCCAAGTGATTGGTAAATTAAATGAAATTTGAGAAGCGTGATTCCTACCACAAAGTTTTTGACCCTATGATATTTCTAAGAGTAAAATCAATGCAACATTTCATTAGTATTGAATGACTTCAGATCCAAGTATATCATGAAAATCATATCTGTTCAATAGGGCAACTAAACCATGTGTTGGAAAAGTATGCTAGTAAATGAACTTTCAAAGTAACAAGTCACTTCTTATTAAAAAAAAAAAATTTGAACGTCAGCTTGAGTTTTAAAGTTGCATGTGGGGATCCTGGGAGCTAGGCTTGGATTGTCCCTCAGAAAAACAAGGGAGATCCCCATTGAGACCCTGGGAATGGTGGGCCCATGGTAAGGCAGAACCTAGGGCTGCTTTTCTGGGAGAAATGCAGAGAAAGAGAGGCAAAAAGCCAGAGGCAGTGTGCAAGAGTCATATGTGATATGTACAGTAATGTACAGGGTGGGCCCCAAAAATTAACTCCACAGGTGGGTCCTGAAAATCAACTCCACTGATGAGCCCAATGAATCAACTCCACTGGTGGGAGCTGCAGCTTTTACAAGCGCTGGTTGGCAAAGAAGGGTTGATTCTGGTACAGATTAATGTCAAAGATCTGAGGAGGTTAGCTGTGGCAAGTGATGGATTTAATGAATAGGGTTCATCTGGGTTCTTTGGTAGGATTCTTACGCAGGACTTGGCTGGCAGATGAGTTACTGGAGATCCTGTAGTAGAGTAACCAGTGGAGTGTTTGGTCTGAGAGCTGACCCCTTCAGCAATACTTCCCCATTTAATGGCCCAGAAAATAAAGTTTAGAAGAAGGTTAAACATCAGGCCTGCTCATCACTAGTGTCACCCCACTTGCCTTTGCCCCAATTCCTTTCTCTGCTTAGGAGCCTACAGGACAACATCCCAGATTGTCATTTACAATTCCTTTGAAGGTACTACCAGAAATACCCTCCCAGTCAGCCAACCAGGTATCCAGGAGGAACAAGCTTTTGCAGTTACTAGGTCATTAGTGCTTTTGGTTCCACTATAATTGTGTGAAGCGAGTGCGGAAAAAAACTCTTTTGTTGCTGGAGATACTTAGCACATGTGCATGTGGTCCATCCACATGCTGTCTCCTTTTTGAGCTGGATTGGTTTCTGATTCCATGTTGAACTTTGTTGTTTGGCACATTGCATGAACTAAGTAAACAGAGACCACTATTAGCTGTTTTTAAAAATTATGGGGTTAGCTTACCCGTTTTAAGTTGTGTTTCAGTATTTATATAATTAAAATACCACAGATAGTAAAATAAAAAGTTAACATCTTATAATATTATCATATATTTAATAAGTGTTGTACCCGTTATTATGGAGTTTGCTCGAAAGGATACTAGGTTAACTAGGGGTTTTTCAGGTTTTAGAAAAATGAAATAATCTAGTGCAGGTCAGTATACAATTTTTAAAAAACTATTCTCACTTTAATCCACTCCTCTGTTCCATCGTTGGATCTCCCCAGTCTTCTGTTTAACTTTGTTCCCTTCAGAGCAGCACATTATCACTTTGGTTGCTTTTTGTCTGCAGCAGTCACATGCCTCTACTTACACCACCATTCAGGGCTGTTCATTTCCGAACAATGATGTTGAGTGCGAATGTGATGGATAACAGGGGATGCTGAAAACCTTTGGCCGGGGCAATTAAACCTACCACATGGGTTTTTAAAAACCCCTCTCATCACATCCATAAAACATCCTGGATTTTATTATTTAATCTTACGCAAGTCTAATAAACATAATTACATTTTTGTTAGTAACAACTCCCTCTCCCATCTCACCCTATAATACAATTTCTCTACTGAAAGTTTTTAAAGGGGTAGTTTCATTACAATGATTACATTTGTGTCCTTGTGCCCATATTATTATTACCTAAAGTGCATTTCATATTTATAAATTCCTTTCTGATAAGATGTCAATCCATTAAACTTCATCATCTATGTCAACTTGGTATTTATCTTACATAAATTGTTAAGATGGGTGAGTTAATTAAACAAGGGTAGCATCTGTGACAACATTTGAAACTTGTTGCTGGTCCTATGCTACTCTCACCAGTTTAGAAAGAAAAATTGGAGGGACACGGTCGGAGGAGTGTGGTCTCCTTTGGCCTCACACTTTTACAATTATTTAAAGCATGGAAATTTATACTAGTAGACATAGATTTCAGTTTCTGATGCACAAACTATTGAAAAATATGACTCCTGAAGAAGTCTAGTGAAGGCAATATCATACCTCCCAAGTGTTACAATTTTGGAGGGACAGTCCCTATTTTTAACCCTTGTCCTTCTCAGCTCTATACATGTCCCTCTTTTTTCATTTGGGAAATAGATTTGCATCAATAAACTGACTATTTTGCTTTAAAAGTATTTGATTGCTTCCTGGCTGTATATTGTATAACAACTGACTTAATATGTCATCATTGGATACAATGCAATCCTGAAAATGTGTTCCTTTTTGGCTGTCTAAAAAGTTGGCATGTATGTGTTTGGGTGTGGTTAGAGGCGTATCTTGGTGTTATGTCATCTGTTTGGACGTGATTAGAGGCGTGGCCTGATGTGTCTCTCTTTGCAATCTCTAAAAGTATGCAATATGTGTGGGGGCTGCGACCACTCCCCCCAACTACTTAATATTGTACAAATGTTAATCTAGCAGTATAAAAGGTAATACATAGCAAGAGCTGAAAAAGTATTTTTCATTCTGGTATTAAATTATATATGTACTTTATCTACAGTAATTTTAATGAGATATTTTCCAATAAATACATGTATTGCACTTTATTATATGCATATTGTTGCTATGTTGTAGGGGGTTGACATAGACATAGATCAACAGACCCTTGTCATACTTTAGTTTGGACCTGGATCTTAGAAGGGATTACATTTTGGTAGTTGTAAATGTTTTTCATTGTTTCATGGTTTTTTTGCATGTTATTGTATTGAATAAAGATTTATGGAATGTTAAGCACATTTTTACATGTACTTGACACATTTTATGTGGTTCTCAATTGTTGTATTGATGTGTTGTGTGTTGGAAACTCATGATGGTGCTCATGGTCCTCTTTTCTCATATATACATTACTGCTCATAGCTGTCCTTTCTTATATGTAGACTGCTGCTCATGACTCCACCTTTTTCATAAACCCCTCCTTTCCCTCATGCTCCTCCCCATTACTTTTTACCACAGTAAGCACTTCTCGACCTCTGTGGTTCTGTGATTGGTCCCCGCCACTGATCGTTAATGTCCCAAGTTGATAGGCGTTGCTAAGCCATCGGCGGTGGCACAGCCGCAGACCACTACATCTCTGCTCTGCCGCCGCTCGCAAGTCAAGTCCTGCCAGGAGCACTTCCGCCCACAGTTCTCTTCTCAGCTTCCACCCTGATTACGACTCAGCGACAGGGGATGTGTCAATATAAATGCTGATCTGGAGAACACATAAAAAGGTCTACTTGGGGACATGTATATTAATACCTACTGGGGGACAGATATACAGACCTACTGGGGGACATGTATATTAATACCTACTGGGGGACATGTATATTAATACCTACAGGGGGACAGATATACAGATCTACTGGGGGACATGTATATTAATACCTACAGGGGGACAGATATGCAGACCTACTGGGGGACAGATATACAGACCTACTGGGGGACATGTATATTAATACTAGAGATGAGCGAATTTCTCAAAAATTCGATTCGGACAATTCGTCGAATTTTTCCCAAAAAATCGTTTCAATCCAAATTTATTTGTGATGAATTGCATTAAAAACAGTTATTTCCTGGCTGCAGAGAGCCTGTGTGGTGTTATAGAACATTGTGCCATGCATAAATATGCATGGGGAGCGTGGTTTGGTATTGAAACACTGCTGTGATTTAGTATGACCCGCAGATGACAAGCGCCGCTCTTAGAATCGTTTCATACTTCACTTATCTGGGCAGTTACGGGGTCCAAACTGACCAAATACAAGGTAATGTCAGCGCCAGCTAGAAAGAACTGAGCTGATGGCCAAGATCCTACTATGGCAACAAAGAGCGCATCAGATGATTCCACAGATTATAACAGAACCTGTTCTGTTAAAGGCTGATCCAGTGGGGAAAAGTTCTCCCACTTGAAAAGATGAGAGGCCTGCAACTGACATCATAGATAGACTTCAACTATGAGAGACAAAATGAGAAAACAAATCCCGAAAATCACATTGTCTGATTTGGAAAGAATTTATTTACAAATTATGGTGGAAAATAAGTATTTGGTCAATAACAATAGTTCATCTCAATACTTTGTTATATATCCTTTGTTGGCAATGACCGAGTTCAAACATTTTCTGTAAGTCTTCACAAGTTTGGCACACACTATTGCTGGTATGTTGGCCCATTCCTCCATGCAGATCTCCTCTAGAGCATTGATATTTTGGGGCTGTCGCATGGCAACACAGACTTTCAACTCCTTCCAAAGGTTTTCTATGAAGTTGAGATCTGTAGACTGGCTAGGCCACTTTAGGACCTTGAAATGCATCTCATGAAGCCCCTTCTTCGTTGCCCTGGCGGTGTGCTTCGGATCATTGTCATGCTGTAAAACCCAGCCACGTTTCATCTTCAATGCCCTTTCTGATGGAAGGAGGTTTGCACTCAAAATCTTATGATACATGGCCCCATTCATTCTTTCATGTACACGGATCAGTCATCCTGGTCCCTTTGCAGAGAAACAGCTCCAAAGCATGATATTGCCACCCCTATGCTTCACAGTAGGTATGGTGTTCTTTGGATGCAACTCAGCATTCTCTCTCCTCCAAACATGACGATTTGTGTTTCTACCAAACAGTTCTACTTTGGTTTCATCTGACCATCTGACATTCTCCCAATACTCTTCTGGGTCATCCAAATGATCTCTTGCAAGCTTCAGATGGGCTCGGACATGTACTGGCTTAAGCAGGGGGACACGTCTGGCACTGCAGGATCTGAGTCCCTGGTGGCGTAGTATGTTACTGATGGTAGCCTTTGTTATGTTGGTCCCAGCTCTCTGCAGGTCATTCACTAGGTCTCCCCGTATGTTTCTGGGATTTTTGCTCAACATTCTTGTGATCATTTTAACCCAACTGGGTGAGATCTTGCATGGAGCCCCAGATCGAGGGAGATTATCAGTGGTCTTGTATGTCTTCCATTTTCTGATTATTGCTTCCACGGTTGATTTATTCACACCAAGCTGCTTGTCTATTGCAGATTCAGTCTTCACAGCCTGGTGCAGGGCTACAATTTTGTTTCTGGTGTCCTTCGACAGCTTTGGTCTTCACCATAGTGGAGTTTGGAGTGTGACTGTTTGAGGTTGTTTACAGGTGTCTTTTATACTGATAACAAGTTCAAATAGTAGCACAATGACATAGTGTGGAGGTGGTGGCAGCATGAGTAGACCACAGAGTGGCACAATTACAGATTGTGGAAGTGGCAGCAACATGAGTAGGTCACAGAGTGGAACAATGACAGATTGTGGAGGTGGCAGCAACATGAGTAGGCCACAGAGTGGCACAATGACACAGTGTGGAGGTTGCAGCAACATGAGCAGGCCACAGAGTGCTACAAAAACAGATTGTGGAGGTGGTCACAGCATGAATAGGACACAGAGTAGCACAATGACATAGTGTGGAGATGGTGGCAACATGAGTAGGCCACAGAGTGGCACAATTACAGATTGTGGAGGTGACAGCAACATGAGTAGGCCACAGAGTGGCACAATAACAGATTATGGAGATGGCAGCAACATGAGTAGGCCACAGAGTGGCACAATGACAGGTTGCGGAGGTGGCAGCAGCATGAGTAGGCCACAGAGTGGCATAATGACATAGTGTGGTGATGGAGGCAGCATGAGTAGACCACAGAGGGGCACAATGACAGATTGTGGAGGTGGCAGCAACATGAGTAGGCCACAGAGTGGCATAATGACAGATTGGGAGGTGGCTGCAGCATGAATAGGCCACAGAGTGGCACAATAACACAGTGTGGAGGTTGCAGCAACATGAGCAGGCCA
Organism: Phyllomedusa bahiana; assembly: GCA_025379985.1. Taxonomy (NCBI): domain Eukaryota; kingdom Metazoa; phylum Chordata; class Amphibia; order Anura; family Hylidae; genus Phyllomedusa; species Phyllomedusa bahiana. The sequence goes on along the minus strand of JAODAL010028836.1, from coordinate 36,394 downwards.
CAGAGTGGCACAAAAACAGATTGTGGAGGTGGCCACAGCATGAATAGGCCACAGAGTAGCACAATGACATAGTGTGGAGGTGGTGGCAGCATGAGTAGGCCACAGAGTGGCACAATTACAGATTGTGGAGGTGGCAGCAACATGAGTAGGACACAGAGTTGCACAAGGACAGATTTTGGAGGTGGCAGCAACATGAGTAGGCCACAGGGTGGCACAATAACAGATTGTGGAGGTGGCAGCAACATGAGTAGGCCACAGAGTGGCACAATGACAGGTTGTGGAGATGGCAGCAGAATGAGTAGGCCACAGGGTGGCACAATGACATAGTGTGGAGGTGGCAGCAGAATTAGTAGGCCACAGAGTGGCACAATGACAGATTGTGGAGGTGGCGGCAACATGAGAAGGACACAGAGTGGAGCAATGACAGATTGTGGAGGTGGCAGCAACATGAGTAGGCCACAGAGTGGGACAATTAAGGATTGTGGAGGTGGCAGCAACATGAGTAGGCCACAGAGTGGCACAATGACAGACTGTGGAGTTGGCAGCAACATGAGTAGGCCATAGAGTGGCAGAATGACAGATTGTGAAGGTGGAAGCAGAATGAGTAGGCCACAGAGTGGCAGAATTACACAGTGTGGAGGTGGCAGCAGCAACAGGAGCAGCAGCATCAGGCCAGAAAGTGGCACAATGACATAATTTTGAGGTGGCGGCAGCTAGGTGACATAATGAGGAGGTGGCGGTAGCAGCAGCAGCAATCCAGAGAGTGACATGGTGACATAGCCTGGAGGTGACAGCTGCAGCAGCAGCATGAGGAGACCTGAGTGGTGAGGTGGCAGCAGCATCATAATGGCCCAGTGAAGAGTGGAGAGGTGGGTGGCAATATCAGTCCCTGGTAAAGATGGTAGGTGGTAGAAGGAGCAGCTGGCGCAGATGCGTGGCATCAGAATAGTAGCTGAGGCAGGTAGCCAGAAGAATCTAGACTCATTTGTCAAAGTTTGGGTAAGGCAGCATGGCTGATCTAATCTGATGCATCAGGCATTGGTGTGTGGAAATCCTGACTGATCCACGCCTGATTCAACTTGACAAAGGTGAGTGTTTCCACATTTCGGATGGACAAGCAAGTTCTTCTTGGGGTAACTATGGCCCCCGCCGAATTGAACACCCACTCTGATGCCATACTACTAGCCGGGCAGGACAGCTTCTCCAGTGCAAACTCGGCAAGTTGCGGCCACAAATCCAGTTTGGCTTTCCAGTGGTCCAGGAAATCTTCAATGTGGGGTGGCAGGGTGCTGTCCAAGTAGGCCACCACCTGCTGGTTCAGGGTCTGCTGCTGCTGCTTGTGAGTACCTTCCTCACTAGGCGGGTGAAGAAAGCTGCTTATCAACAACTCCAGACTCAAGTTGCTGCTGATGAAGCTGGTACTGCTCCTGCCCCCCCACACCCCACTAACCCACAGCAGCCGTGGCAGTGGTATGTGAGCGCTGAGGAACCCCCCGGTCAGACCTGCTAGAAGGTGGACGATGGCACAGATAGGCAGCGGCCAACTGACTACATAGGATGTTTCTATAGTACTTGAGTTTGTCCTCCCTCTCAGCAGATGAAAAAAAGGCCCCCATTATGGACCAGTAGCGAGAGTCCAAGAGGGTGGTGAGCCAGAAGTCATCCCTCTGCCGGATGGTGACTATTTGGCTGTCACTACCCAGGTAAATCAGCATGCTGCGGGCCATCTGCGCAAGGAACTCCCTGTCTCCATCTCCACTGTATGTTGCCACGGTGTGTCTGGGTCTTCCTCTTCTCCCTCCTCCAGCTGCTCCTGCTCCTCCTCTCCTGTGACCTGGGTAGAAAAACCACTCATTTTGCTTGACATTGATTATGCTCCAATGTCCTCCTCCAGTTCAGCCTCCATCGGACCCATGTGGCTGTGAGATGTAGTCGCCACATCTCCAGTCCCCTGACCAGACAGATTTCGCAACATCTGTTCCAGGGCATGAAGCAGTGTAATGACGTTGTTCATCCCGTAGTCCCGGCGACTGACAAATAACGTGGCCACCTCAAAGGGCCTGAGCAAACGGCAAGTGTCACACATGAGCTGCCACTGGCTGACATCCAAATTAGACAGGGGAGTACTCCTGTCCGCTTGGATTATCAAGAAATCATTAAAGGCCTTTCTGTGGTCATAGAGTCGGTCCAACGTTTGGTGGCTGGAATTCCAATGGGTGTAAATGTCACATATCAGCCTATGTTGGGGGAGGCAGTTCTGCCGCTGCAACTCAAGGAGGGTGTGCTTGGCGGTGTAGGAATGGCTGAAGTGCATGTAAAGGTTTCTGGCTATTTTTAGAATGTCCTGCAGATGGGTGGAAGACTTGAGGAACTGTTTGACAACCATATTAAACATGTGTGCCATGCAGAATGCATGGCTCAGCCCTCCTCGGCGCAGCACGGACACCATGTTCTTTCCATTGTCTATCACTATGGTTCCGGTTTTCAGTTATCGTGGAGATAACTGTCAGTTTTCGTCAGTTCCTCCCCTGTGTGACTTCGTTTACCCAGGCACACCAGGTGTAGAACTGCGTGACACCACCGTGCCCTGCACGGAGGAGCACTAAGACTTGTCACTGCAGTGGAGGCTGAGGTGGTAGAGGAGGAGATGGACATTGTCACGGGATCAGTAGTTTTACAATGTGGAGCAGAAAGTGGCGCCTCCTGTTCAAGTTGCTGGTGTGGCTGGGCAGGAAGCACACTCACCTAGTGGGCCGTAAAGGACATATACTGTCCCTGATCATAGCTACAGCTCCACATGTCCGCGCTGCCAGGCACTTTGGAAGACACTGACAGACTCAAGGACTGGCCCACCTTCTCTTCTACATATTTGTGCAGGGCTGGTACTACCTTTTTCAAAAAGAAATGACTTCTTGGGACTCTCCACCACGGCTCGCCACAAGTTTTCAGTTCTCTGAACAGTGCAGAGTCCACCACTTGAAAAGGGAAGGACTGCAGTACCACCAACTTAGACAGGAGCACGGTCAGCTTCTGCGCCATAGAATGGCTGGACGCATACTTCTGTCTCTTGGAAATCGCCTCGGTGAACGACTGCTGGCACATTGAGTGGCGAGGAGCAGGAGCATCTGGACCGGTAGACGATGGGAAATACAGACAGCTCCCTTCAGCAGAGGTGGTGGAGCCTTGACTGCAAGCAATGGGATGCGTGTCATCGGGTGCTGCTGCTGTTGCTGCGGCAGGATGGACCACCACAGCTGAGACATGCTTCTCTCAGGCCATTGGATGGTGACGCTGCATATATTGATGCAGGGCCGTGGTGCCAACATTAGGTCCCTGGCCACACTTCACTTTCTGCCCACAGATTCTACATATACCCATGTTCGCCTCCTCCGATGTCTTGGCAAAAAACTGCCACACCGCCGAGTAGCTGATTTTACCACCAACGCTCTGCACGGACTGACTGCTACTGTCGCTGCCTCGGTGAGCCCCTCACCGCTACTTTCTGGGCCGGAAGGGACCTGCGAAGTGGGTGGTCTACACTGTGACCGTTTGGCTCCTGACCACACTGCTGCCACCCTGCTGACTCTTGGCCATGCTACCGACTTGCTGGCTGCACCGCTGCCTGACACGCATGCTACTGCCCTCTTCTCCCGACGATGATGATGAAGCTCTTGCTTCACCCGGCTCCCAAGTTAGATCGGCTACATCGTCATCGATTAGTGTTAGCCCATCACTGCTGTCCTCCTCCATATCTCGGTGTACAGAGCCTGACCGCTTGAAACATAACCTTCCATGCCACTCTCCACATCACTACTTGGCCGCCTACTGCAAGAAGCAGTGGATGTCTGCCCCACCTCTTTGCTGCACAGTATCTGCTCACTGTCCTTAAATAGTTTGTCCTCATTGTATAGAGGCACAGAGCCCACAGCACATAGTAGTTCTCTGGCTGGGGGAACCGAACAGGACAGAGGCAGGTTGAGGACAGGTGTAGGCCCCTGACCTGCTCCCGGGACATGCCAACTAAGGGTTGTGTCTAACGAACCAACCGACTCTTGGCTGGGGTTGACAGGTGCCATCTGGGAGGAAGTGGATGACCTAGTCAACCATTCAACAACCGTGGGATTGGTGGTCAACATACGGTCGCTAGATGACACCGATAGTTTTGGCCTCGACAAGTGACCCCTGCTGCAACGTCCCCATACTCTGCTGCAACCTGTGCCTGCTACAGGAACATTTGTGCCACTGTCCCTCCCATGTGAAGAGCCTGCCACCTCTCCGTCTGACATACTGTTTGATCAAAAATTTACAATAAAATAAACTCTGTTTAATGTAGATGTGTGTATCTGACAAATACACAAGCTGAATTTCAAAGGTGTTTCACCTTATAAGTGAAAAAAAATTTACTCTTTGGCACATAGAGCAATATCCCAAAACGCTGAACTGGCTGGATTGGAGATGTGTGTTTGTGAGAAATACACACATTGTATTTCAAAGATAGTTCACCACAATAAGTGAAAAAAAGTAACTGTTTGCCACAGAGAGCAATATCTGAAAATAAAAAACGCTTGTTCAGGAACATACATGTGTGTATATGACACACACACACACACTGTGTATTTGAAAGGTATTTCACCCCAGTAACTCTAAAATCTGAAGTATTTTGCACAGAGTGCAATCAAGTGCTGCAACAGAGTGTGCATAAGAGACACAGTGGCAAGTGGCAGAATGTAAAATGGCTGCCCTATTTATAGGGCTGTGACATCACAGAAGTTCTTTGACACATGTCATGCCATGTGCTTGTGGCCATTTTAGATTCGTTACCACGAATTGCCATGAAATTCGGCTTCATTTAGAATCGAATTTTTCCTGAAGTTCGAAAAAGAATTCCACTTTGTCAGATTCGATTGGCTCATCCCTAATTAATACCTACTGGGGGACAAGTATATTAATACCTACTGGGGGACAGATATACAGACCTAATGGGGGACATGTATAATAATACCTACTGGGGGACAGATATACAGACCTACTGGGAGACATGTACAGTATATTAATACCTACTGGACATATTGTCCCTAGCAACCAGTTCGAATTCAGTAGGATTAGATCCAAGTACTAGGAGATCCTGTCTTGGAGACATGTTGTCCCTAGCAACCAATCAGAATTCATTTTACCAGAGTAGACAAGAGCAGAATTCTGGTTGCTATGGGAAACAAGGCCTCAACGTCTCTGTAGGCAACACTGACCCAATGTATGTTTCGTGAATTCATGTCTCTCTGCCTTGGATGTCTTGCTGTAAAAACATGTTTTCTTTTTTCAATGAAAGTGTTTTTATTGTGTAAAAGCAGGAAAACATAAAAAATATACAAACTGGCTATCACTGTAATTGTATCGACCTGCTGAGTAAAGCTAGCATGTCATTTATACTGCACAGTGATCGCTGTGTTTTGTTCAAAGCACCTCACAAAATCCAAAATAAAAAGTGATCAAAGTGTTAACCACTCTAGTTGAGTTGAGTCTACAATGCATACTGATGCAATTGCAAAACAGAAATATTAAAATAGGCCATAGCTAGAATGTGATCAACTGCGGGGACTATCTGTGATCAGACCTTCAGATCTGTTGGTGACATCATAATTAGTCTAAATACAGTCACGGTAAATGCAGGAAAGTATAGAATTAATGCAGTTTTGCCATGATTTGGGCAAAATGAAGATATTTACTTCAAGTATTCTCCTCTTCATCTGACCAAATATTCTCCACTAGCTGTAGGTGGAGTACAGGAGACACCTATGGCATTTTTGCTGTACTATGCTTAGTATGAAATGCACTTGAAACTGTTTCGATGGAAAAGAAAAATATGATATTTGTTAAAGGTAAAGGCTATAATACCATCTCCAAACAATTTGAAGTTCCTCTTACTAAAATTGCACATTGTCACGGATGGTGGTAGTGCATCCGCTGGACCACCGCAAGCGATGGTGTAACCGACCAGGGACAAAGTCTAAAAAACCCCCGGTTTTCACCAGGCCCGCCGAAAAAGCGAAAAGGACTACTGCGGGGGGAAACTCCCGGGTCGCTTCCCTGGCGTGACTTGTTTTGCGGGGCGGGGGCCAAGGTATGCGTGGTAAAAATCGTGAGCAGGGTGTATCGGGGACGGCAGGAGGTCAGGGCAGGGTTTTGGTCAAAAAGGGGAGCGAAAAGGTTGGTACAAGTGGGCAAAAATGATGCAGGAAACCTTTTCTCTAAAGGTGTGGGGCATAAAACCCGGCGGGGGCTTGGGGAAAAAGGGAAAACTTTTTGGGGTAGCGGCCACCTTCCCCAATAACCCGCACGGCCCTTTAAACTAAGGGGCCAGCGGCCAAGGGAGGGGGGACGCGCCACCGCCCGGCAGGGAGGTCGCGGGATGCGGGAACTGAACGGGTAAGGGAGCCGTGCAGGGGGAGCGAGTGTGTGCACCGCGCCCCACAGGACACCGGGGGGGCCACAGAGCCGATGTGCCCGAGCCCGGGCGGGGGCTGGGGCCCCATCTACAGTACCCCCCCGGGCCTCCCTCTCTTTCGGGATTGAGGAACCCAAACACGTGTCCGCGCCCCAAGATTTCCCTCCGGCCCAAGATCCTCCTCTGGCCCAACCCCTCCCAATCAACAAAAAATCCCCTTTTTTCCCCTAACCGTTTTCTAGCCAGAATTCCTTAACTGCAAAGTATTGGGGGCTACGGTTTTCGGGGAAGGGGGAGGACGACTTTTCTGGAAAAACTTCGCCCCCGGGCTTCAGAAGGGTACATAAAAGAATTTGGGAATCCGAGGGGGGTGGGACCCGGGGAGTGTGGGCCCACAGATTAATACCCTCAGCACCTAAAAAGGGCCCCCGGAACGTGCCCAGTTGTAGCGGTTTTTTCCCCCGGACGTATTTGCCGGACAGCCAGACCTTGTCTCCTGGCGCAAAGGTCGAGCAGGTTCCTTTTCTTGCCGCCTGAGTTTTCATGGGACGCCGCAAGCGGTAGGGACCGCAGCCCTGCTCCCAAATGGAATTGTCAAACCAGGGCATCCACTGGGGGAACCTCAGAGGGGGAGTGCAGGGGGGAGGAGACCACAGACTAAAAGAAGGGAACGCGCCCGAAGCTTCTTCCACGAATTGTACAAGAATTGGCCCAGGGTAAAGGGGCCCAATCATCCGGGCAGCTAAAACAAAGTGGCTAATAGCTGCCCAGAATCTGATTGCCCCCCTACCTGGCCTTAAATTGGGGGTGCCCAGACGAGAAGTCTAACTTAATCTGCAATCGGAGCAGAGTGCACCCCAAAAATTTCGACACAAACGAACCCCACGATGGAAACGATGTGCCGGGGCGACCGTGGGGGGGGAAAAACATTATAAAAAAGAGAAGGCAAGTGGGGAGGGGTTTTGAACCCCGGGGGTAAGTAAAAAAAGTGCGACATCTTAAAAAACCTATCAGTAATGACCCAAACAGGGTTTCCCCCAAGGGGACAAGGTCGTGAAAAAATCCATCCCACATAGACCGGGAGTACTGGGAGTCGGAAAAGGGTTCCCGCAGGCCCGGAGGACGTGGCGAGGTATTTGCCCCGGGGCACAAGTAGCACGGGCCCCTCCACAAAGTCTTGTTTTTTGGACAGACCCGGGCCCACCAATAGAAACGAAGATCAACGTACGATCTTCGACCCCAGGATGTCCCCATCAAAGCAATTCCCCCAATTCGGACCCTCCTGCGAGAAGGGCCGAACGAGGTCTTGCCGGGAGGTATTGTTGAAGAGACCGGGTGCCGCCTGAATCAAGCTTTTGGGGGAGGTATAAGTGTTGGGCTGAGGTTCCTCTCCAGTGATGTCCATGCACAGAGGGGGCACCCCCTGATGTTCTTTTCCCCTGGAGGGAAAGTAGACCCAAGTTGAATCGCGGAAAAAAAGAGGGGCCCAAACAACCTCCGAGGGTTAAGGGTGCGGGCCCCACGGAGGACGAGGTTTTTTGGGATCCATGAATACCTCAAAGATACGACCCCCTCCAGGGATACCCACTCCTCCAGGCCTCTTGATAGCGAGCAGCTCCCGATCTCCAATAGATAGTTCCTCTCAGCCAACGGAAAGTTTGAAAGAAACCCCAAGTGAGGTCTTCCCCTTGGGGACGTTCTGATAAAACTGCTCCAGCCCCCACCAAAAAGAGGCTTCACCTCCAACGAAAAGGTTCTCGGGTCAGGGCTGCAAAAGGGGGGGGGGGCAAAGGGCCATCTTCAAACTGAAAAGGTTTTTTTCGGCCCTGGGGGCCCAACCCCTAATTATTTTCTTTTGGGAAAAGCCTGTTTGGAGCCACCAGCGTAGAGAAGGGGGAAAAACGCCGATAATAATGGCGAATCCCAGAAAATCGTTGTATCCCGAAGGGCCAACGTCGTGGCCTTGCAAGTAGCGTTTACTTCGCAGGGTCCATCTGCAGCCTTTTGGTCGGAGACATAAAAACCGAAAAAGGGCAGGCGATGATGAACAAGCACTTCTCTAATTTGGCATACGGGTGGTTGCTGCGAAGGCATTGAGACCGGGCGCCCCTGTGATGATGGGCCCGGGGTAGGAAAAAAAAACCAAGATGCGTCCGGGAAAACAATGACGCGTGTATACAGCAGGTCCCTGAAGACATCGTTTACGAACTCCTAAAGACCGCGGAGCTTTTAAAAAAGGCCGAAAGGGGACACCAATTTCAAATGCCATCTGGGGATTAAAGCAGTTTTCCCCTCTCACCCTCCCTGAGAGGGGGGGATGCACCATGTAGGTCCAGCTTGGAAAAGCTTTGGGTCCTTTTAGTCGGGGTTTTTTAGGGGAATCGGTTCAACCCGATATCGATGCAGGGGCAGAGTGACCATCCTTCTTCTGAAAAAAGAAAAAAAACGGGCCCGCAGGTGAAGAGGGCTTGCTTATAAACCTTTTTGCAGGTTTTCACGGATAATCCGACATGGGCCCGGGCTCGGGCCTAACCCCGAGGACTGGGGCCCCCGGGGGGAGGTCAAAGGCAGTCATAGGGGGGGGTGAGTGAAAAGATTCGGCCTGCTTCTCCAAAAAAAATCCGCATAGTCCTGATATTGGCGGGAAACCTGGGAGAGACCTGGTATTCCCTTGGGAGGGGGGAGTGCCCTGGCAGAGGAACCCCTGACACGACGCGACAGTCGGGTCCCCAGAAAAGAACCTCCCCCGGGTTTCCGATGACGTAGGGGCTGGGGCTGCGCCCCCGGAAATCCCAACGGGGTCGCTGAGGACCTGGGGGAAAGGGCATAAAAAAGGGACTTCTCCTTTTTAAGGCCCCCACGTGGAGGACAGTGCTTGGTCACGTTTCCGGGTTAGCGGGCACTAAGGAGCTCCACCACTTAAAAAAAGGAGAAATTATCACCAAAGGGTTCTCCAACAAGTCACCGAAGACGAACTGGATACCCGAGCGGGGTGGATAAAGTTCCCGGGGGAGCCCCGGGGTCCCGAAAAAACAGGGGACTCGAAATCGAGTCTGGGAACCATCAGACCTTACTTCCATAGAAAACGTGGGAAGGAAAGGGTTTACACCTAGGGGACGCCCCTCCGACATGACCAGGTGCGGGTTTCCCTGCCAGAGGCGATGTGGGCGCCATTTCGAAAGTGTCTGGTCTGGCACAATTTCCTCCATGGCGGACAGTTCCTGTTCGGACAAAGTGCCCTTTCCCCCCGCATGGGCTCTTCACGGGGTAGAGGAGGTGAAGTGGAGGCTTTGGAAAAACCCGGGGCCCGGCGGGGGATGGGGGGGGGCCGGTGGTCACGTTCCTGGGGAAAGCTCCTCTTGCCCTTGGCACAGCGAAATCAATACAGTGCCAGGGGACAATTTCGCTTAAGGGAAGACGGGAAAGTCTCTTAGCCGCCAGGGGATCCCTTTAAACCCCGCCGAAGGGCCCCTTTTTAAAGTGGGACAAGGGCGCGTCGTTCATCACACAGCCCGGCCGAAAATGAACCGCATAGTCCCCCAACCCCGGATCCTCTGGGGAAGATTTAGTAGAGCGGTTTTTGCAGAGGAGCCCCTCTGGTCTTCAAAGGGCACTGCGGAACCCGGGGAAAAAAAAACCCATCCTAGTTGCGGGGCATTTCCCGTCCCCCAAAAAGGGGTAGCCCCCCAGAGCCTTCCCGGCGTGACTAAACCCAAGGGCCCCCTTCGAACTTCATGGAGAAAAGACCACCCCTTAAAACAATGTGCATACTGCCTTCAAACTTGGGGGGTAAAGGGAACCGAAGCTTAAACCCCCGGTATGGCGGGGCATCGCCACGGGGGGAGGTCAGTGGTTTTGGTTACCAGAGCTTGCAGAAGGCGGGCAAATGATTCACTGCTGGCTTGGCGGGAGTTGTTTTCTGCTGACCCCGATTGTTTGGGTCCATATCACCCGGTAAAGGGACCTTGGGGGATCCTGGCCAATCTTGCTTCACGGGTGGTGGGAGTGGGTGAAATGGGCCCCCGCAAGCGATGGTGAAGCCGTACCCGGACGGGTCTAAATAGAACCCATTTTCACCAGAGCCCCGCCGTAAAGCGGATGGACTTGCTGCGCAGGAAACTACCAGGTCGCTTCCACTGGCGTGACTTGCTTGCGGCGGCCCAAAGCAGTGCGTGCTACAAAATTGTGAGACATAGGCGTAGTCGGGGACAGGCAGGAGATCAGGGCATGCGGCAGAGGTTCGTGGTAGAGAAACGGGAGCATAACGGTTCGGTACACGGTAGTGTCTGATTTCAAAATGTTTTGCCTAGAGTCAGTTTCTAGATTAGAATGTGGAGGTGATCGCAAACGTCGTTTGCTAAATAGAGAAGAATATTGGATTTTAATGATGACTACTGCTTATCCCACTGGCCTCAATTTTCGTACAGATTTAATTTTAAATTAATGATGTTAATATGTCTTGTGATTTTGATGATTTTCATTGGTTGTTAGAGATAAGGCATTTTCTGTAAATAGTTAACTCTAGGGGTGTAACCTTTGCTATGAGGAAGGATCAACAGATCCGATACATGTCAGCTGGGTGCTGGTGCTATGTCATTTTTGTCTGAGTTCCGATCCAATCACGCCCTGGAACCAGACTCTGACATCCCTGTTTAAGACCACAGTTCCTTTGGTAATGTGCTGGTTCTATTCTCTTATCTACTTAGCTGGTGGTTTCTTCTGGATTGGTTGCTTGGTATTCTGACTTTTGCCCGCCTTTTTGACCTCAGTTTTTTGCCTGTAGTCTCTGTACATTTTTGCTATTTCCGGTTTTGACACATTTCTACCAGACCTTCCTTTATTGTGTTGTCTGTGTTTTGTCGTGTTTTGCGTGCCACTTTTACCTAGGCAGAGACTGGGGCCCAGTTGTCGCTGACCACTTATGGTCAGGTCAGCAATTAGGCAGGGACTGCCCAGGGGAGATTAACGTATGAGAAACACCCTGGGCAACATGTATGATTTTTGGCGCCATTTTTTTGCGTGCATTAGTAGCATAGAATGTGTCTGTTCTACTTCGGGTCATAGATTTAATGCATTCTAGCTACTAAGCGACAATTGTGGCTTAGGTAAACCACTTTTAAAGTGGTTAACCAGGTCCAGCAGTAATGCGCCTGGATTTGCCGATAAACTGTTATAAATGTGTATATGTGTACGATTGTAGTGTGACGCCTCCAGCACGCCCCTCGATCTCAGGTGCATTACAAAGTGCCGCGGGTGCATTGTAATGCGCCTAATACTAGAGTGTGCCAGTTTTCCTGCTGAAAAGACACCAGACTTCTGGTGACGCCCCGTACATGCTGTCGCCCCCTGTGTCTGTACTCTTTCAAAGCTGGTAATTTTCTTTTGATCTGTCCTACCAAACCCAAGTCCCAGCAGGAAAGTTTTCAGTGTGTGGGTTATAGTAAGAGGGGCTTCTCAGGCATCTAGGTACCTTTTGAGTGTATTTTGAATGTATTATTGCCAGTGTTGTTATTTGTTGATTCTAAGTCTGTATCTGGGCAGCCCCTGATTGATTCCGGGGCGGCTGCCAATTGTGTGGATTCTGCTTTTGTGTCAGCACTGGGCCTGGACTTAGTGAAGCTGGGTCATCCTTTTCCCATTTTGGGAGCTGATTGCACCCTATTGGCAGGCGGGAGGATCAGCTTTCAAACCCTCCGGTTGTATTTGCATTCTGGTCCTAACCATTCTGAGGGTTTTTTTTTGTTTTTTTTTATGTCATGGACAATTTGTCATCAGATATTGTTTTGTGTCTCCCTTGGTTGCGTAAACATAACCCCATCATTAGGACAGCCTGTGGGAACTTAGTGCTACGGCGTACTGTCTGTCCCTGTCTGCCTGGGGGGGATGGTCCCTAACACAACATTTTCACCTTTAATGTTGGGTTTACTGGCCCGATATTTGTTTTGTTTCTGTAAATTAGAGAGCAATTGTTTTCTCCATTTAGCTCAGAGCATCTGCTACATTTTTGACACTTTTCCAGTGATTTTTGTATAAGTCTTTGGCAGTAAACTCACCAAGAGGAGCTGCAGCTGGACCAACCCTTTGGCTGAGTCAAGTGGAACGAGTCAATAAAAGAAGCTTCTGGACACGGGTACAAGGGAAAAAGGAGGGTTTTAGGATAGCCATGACTTCAACCATGAAGCTTGTGAGGGGCTCATGGGTTAGCCTTGATGTTCCTAGTTGCAAAAATATTGAATCAAGGATCCTGCGGGTCAGGCCAATCATATCCACAAAACCCCCAAAAAAAAAAATGGGGGGGTTTTAACACTACAACATTGATCCAAAAATTTTCTCCACGGCCCACTATCAAATTTTCAAGACATTTTCACTTTTGGCAGCCCTTTTAACCTGGTCTGGCTGTTCTACCTGTTCGCCCGGGTTTTTGCGTCAAAAGAATCAAAAAGTTTCTAACCTAGAATTGGTGCACCCCCCCAGAACACCCAAACTTTGGCGCATTAAAAAGTGTCTTTGGCACATTACAAAGTTTGGAGTGCATCTGTTTAAACATTCTTTTTGGCTCAAAACTGCTGCACCCATTCAACTTTCCCCACCCAAAATACTGAGAAAAAGTAAAAGCTGGGGTCCAGAGACTCAAAAATTTTTCAAATGCACAAGCCAACCCTCTTGCAATAAATTACTGCCCACATTTTCGTTTAACAACCCGCTAGTGTGCTGCTAGTGACAACTAAGGTTTGTGGCACTCATGAAAAACCCTCACCCAAGGGGTGGATATAGTTACAGCCCATGGACAGATGTCCCCGGATATCCAGGACAGTACTTCTGTCATTGAGAACTCAAACATTTCAGGGGACAAAAAATGTTTTGGTTAACATGGTTTAAAAAGTTTATACCCACTCCCATTATCTAGGTTTATCTCCAACAATATCATCTTCAAAAACATAAGCATATACGGAAGAAAAAAATATTTTCCTACAAGAAAGCATAGATTACTTATACCAAAAATTACTTTCTTTTGAAGGAAATTTTTATTACAGAATTGGGAGTACCCAGGGGAGCCACGCTTCCCCCTCTTTTGGCGAACCTTTTTGGTTTTGGGGGGAAACAGAGACCACTATTTTCCCAGAACCCTTTTTCCCGATGCAACTCTTAAAGGGGCCACATCAGACCTCTTCTCGTTTGGGGTCGCGATTGGCGTCCAACCGGTTTTATTATTTTCATCAAGAAATCAACAACCTCCAATTTACGATTGGCAGAACATTCTACTATTCTTCCTTGATTTACAGCTCACGGGAAATCCATGCAACAAAAGTAACCCCCAACATTACAGAAAATCCCTATGGAAACAGTGCTTAGGGCAGACACGCCCCCCCCAATCATACCATAAATTTCCAAACCTTAGGAAATTTAAATAAAAAGGAGGATACAGTGGGGAACACAATTACAAACAACAACTAATTATAAAAAGAATTAAAAACTGGGGTTATAAAAAAAAAAACAAATGACCTAGCTAAGGATAAAATAAAAGGAAAAACACATGAATCACAATTAATAACAAAAAAACCAAAAAAAAAAAAAACGGTAATAACAAAAATTTTACTTACGTTACAGCTTAGTGAAGAATTTGATCTAAAAAAAAATGTTCTTCCGAAACATAATACCCTTTAGCGGCCCCCATTTCCCAATATAAAGTTTTAAGGGAATTAAAAATTGGGGGCAAAAACGAAAAAAACCTGGGATTTATATTTCCCCAAAATTTTTTCCAGAAAAAAACGATCAAAACCTGGTTAATCTCAAAGGTTTTAAAAAGTGGGAAAAGGTTATCAAGGTATCCAATACAGGGAAAAAGACAGAGAAACTTGGTGGGGTCAAATACATAAGAAGAATAAAATAAATAGTTCATTAACTGTGATACCGATCATTTGGTTTTATCTATTCATTGTACACAGAAAAAAATCCTATGTGGGTATAGCATTCAAAAAAGGATAAGAATACAAAACACCTTGCGGGAATTAAAAAAGCAAAGCACTCATTCCGGACTAAAAAATTTTTGTAGGGCACACGCGGGCCATCAACATTAAAATTTTTGGAATAGAACAAATTTGATCGTCCCCCACAATGGGGAGACGGGGAACAGGGTGCCCTCGTGAGGCCTTCTGGATCCATGAATTGGAGTCCGGTCCCGTATCTTAATAAAGAAAGATTTATCCTATATTACTGATTTTAAGAAAATATTTTACTCAGGGGTATAAATATAGGTAAAAATACATATAATAACCAAAATTTGGGATCGTTTGTTTCATTAATATGTTTTTTTTTTTTTTTAAAAAAAAGGGGGAAAGGATAACGTTACCACAGGGAAAACCCAAATTTACTTTTTTTAAGGACACATAGACGTAGGGTTTTTTATACCGTGAAAAAGGGCAAAAATTTACTATCCTGAACGCGGGTTTTAACTTTTTTCTTGTTAACCCCCGCCTGCACTTTTGTATAGTGAAATAATTGGAATTATATTTTTCCCCCACCACGCTGATCCTTTCTATTTTTCTGTTTTTCTTTGGGGCTTCCCGTGCCGGAGCCAGATCACGGGCAAGGGGGAGAATTCAATCAGCTGAGGACTAATTCCCTTTCCCAAAAAACAAAAAAAAAAAGAGGGTGACGACCTTCAATTTTTCAAATTTGTTTTTCTAAAGGGGGTGTTTACATGGCTTATTTTTTGGGGGCACATTTCCCCCGGTAATTTGCGGGGTACAAAACTTTTTACGTGGGGGGAAAAGCCCCCCATAATTACCGAATCCATAGCCTCTAAGAACTAGGATTACTCTCCCTCCCCCCCACCGACAATACATCATGTTGACGCGCGGGAGAAAATTTTATGCAATTATTTGGCAATTTGCCCGCGAGTAAAACAGTCTAGGGGCCGGCGGCTGCTCCATGGATAGCACGTAAAGCACCCCGGGTCCCGAAACACACGATGTACTCAGCCCCTACTCAGCCTGCTTTCACGTGTGAACATACCCTTAGGGCTAAACACATCAAGACCAACATTTGTAAAAGGAGGTTCCACATTTAGTCAATCGCGGGAAAAAAACCACTTTTTTTTTGGGCTGGAATTTACCACGAAAAATTTTTTCAAGTAAATATTGGAAATCAATGCCACAAGTCTTTTTGCTCCCCCCATCCAGAATCCGCTGGGCAAAACTCCATCAATGAACAAACATCCTTGATGCTTAGTCTGTTCATGTTCAAGCAAATGGAATATATAGTGGGAAATACAATTGGTTATTTGGATATTTTTTCAATTTAAACATTTTTAGACACGTCCCCCAACTCTCAACAGCAATTACCTTTTGGAATTCCTTAGGGAAAACCCCTTTCCTTTTAGAGGCATTCAAGTTCACGTGCATAAGCCTCTTCTTGGACAAAATGGAGAACAACATCTCAGAGCGATAGCTCTGTTTAAAGACTTCCAAGTTGCCCCAAATCCCCAAATTGTCTTTTTAAAAATGTTGTGGCAATGCAGAAATGTGGATGGGAAGTCACATCACAAGTCTAAATATTAAAGGGGGGTTTGCCACAATCTAATTTTATACCCCGTATCCAGTCTTTAGCTGTGTGGCTCAAATGGGGCTGTGTGTTTTTTTTGAATTCAAATCATGGACCCAGCAGGGGACATCTCCAGCCTTTCCTTTTTGTATCAAAAAAGTCGTTTATGATGGGTGATTATTTCAAAGACTCAAAAAAATTTTTTCCTCACAGCCAAGGGTCCAAGTTCAAACCCCGCAGGCCTAAACCTGTCGTTTTTTTTTCTATCAATCCAACCTGATTTAGGTTTCTTTTTTTTATTTTTTTTGCACGTTTGACAATACAAGGGAAAACAGAGGACGGGAGTAGAATGACAGCACCTTGGTTAACACTCAGTACTGCCGAGAAGATTAATCTGAGCAAAATCGGCCAGGGCTTTTGGACCTCCCCTGGTTTTAAATCCCCCGGAAGGGGTGTAAAAAATGGAACACTAAAGGAGTCTAAAACAAAAACGTGCAGAATTTTTAATAAAGAAAGGTAATTTTTTTTTTTTTTATTTTAAATTTTCAAGATTTCCCCGTCAATTTTACTTTGTGCAAAACCCCTTTTTTGTGTGTGTTTTTTAGATTTTTAATATTGGTTTTTTACAAAAAAGTTCACCCTTAGTCAGGAGTGTCTTTAAAAAAAAGCGGGAAAAGCTTTTATAGCATGGTCCCGCTGGGTTGTGATTACACAGTACATAGCCCCATTTAATAGACTTTCTAATCCTTTAGACACTGTTATTTACATACACATAAAATTTTCTAGCTCTTTTAAAAGACCCACACACTTTGCTGTTGTGAAAAACTGATCCTCAATTTTTACATCTATTCTGACATAATCAGTTCGGCAGTTCTGTACAGAACAGCAGCACAATATCTAGTCGGGGGGTAGCTTCCTTTTTTGGGGCCAACTTCGCCTTACCAACAAACAACTGCAGCGTTTCCTTTTTGGGACCTACAGAATTTACGCAGCTTCCAACTGAAATTCTGCAAGGGATAGAGCTAGGTTGGGTATTTTAGGGAAACAACATCTTTAAAGAGTCCCCCCCATGCATCCATAGCCTTCTTTCTCTGGGGGGAAAGTAGATCCCCAAACGCATGACAATATTAATATCTGCTGAGTCTTTCCTTGGGTGGACCATAGGTGCGAAAAACCCCAATGGATCGTACAACCGTTTACGGGAGAAAAGACCTAGTCGTGAAAGGCCTTTTCTCTTGTGGACCTAAAAAAAAAAAAGTAATTTAGGTCCCCGTTAGCTCTAGGCGTGCCAAGGGGCAAGTCTGTCGCCAATCTAAATCTTTTTAAAACTATGGCACTACAAAACATAAAAAAAACTTTTATTTTTCCCCACAAGATTATTTCAATGGGGTTTCATCAAAATACCAGAGAATAAAGTGGGAAAAAAAACATTCTAAGTGGGGCAAAATGTGAAAAAGGTACTTCTGCTATGTCTGTGGGGTTTTGTTTTTATGGCATTCACTTTTCGGCATAAATGATGTGGTATCTGTTTTCTGCAGGTTGATACAATTCTGGCAAAACTAAACATGTAGGCTTTTTGTTATATTTTAGTACTATAAAAAAATTCAAACATTTTCTATTCTTTAAATTTTCACCGTAGCGCCATTTTCTGCAACCAATAACTTTTTTGTACTTCCACTTGAGTGAGGGTGCATGTATTTTTTGCGGGCTGAAGTGTACTTTTATTTGGTACCAGTTTCGGATGCATGCGCCTTTTTTGATCACTGTTATTCCAATTTTTAGAGGACATGAAATGACCGCAAAAAACACAATTTTGTCGTTTGGAATTTATTTCTTCTACAGTGTTCAGTGTACATCATAAATGATGCTATATTTTAATAGATCAGACTTTTGCAGACATGGCAATACCAATTATGTGTAACTTTTTGATTATTTATTTTATTTATAAAATGGCAAAAGGGGGTGATTTGAACATTTAACTTTTTTTTCACAGTGATATCGAGTCCCCTAGAGAACTTGATTACTAGGGGGCTTAACCATTACTTCACAGAGGGTGTTCAAAGATGACATTTCTAGAAAGTCCAACTGCCATGTTAAACCATCTGCACCCTGTGATCTCACCATATGGGTGGCAATCGCAATGAGAAACAGTGCACGCAATGTTTCTCATTCATTTAGATGCCGTGATCACCACAACATCTTAAGAGTTAAACATCCAGCTCTGTTTCCTGCTGTTACCAGCTCCAATTAGCAGCTGACACCTGCTGTCTATGTAGTAGAATGCAGAGAATTTCCCCTACATAGCTCCCTAAAGACATTAGGACGAAAATTGATATCAGCTTCATGTGAAGGAAGTGACTTTAGACCGTAATCTACATAAAAGTCTCTCTCAACAAAATGTCTGACATCCTGTCTATATTCTTTCTCACCCTCTGGAGCAGATAGTCTGAATCCATACATAGAAACTGCAGAAGATGGGCTATTGCCAAAAAATATGTACTTTATTGGGGTATTCTGTGATGTCTTAGGTAGAGTCGTTATCTCTAAACCGGAGGAATCTCAAGAAGTTCCTGTGTTCTTCTTTAACTAGGAAACAATGAAACATTTGTTCTTTATCAGCAACAATAGCAATAGCAATCTGATAAGGACAGTAAGGAGTGAATTATTGAGGTTTGGTCCTGTTAAAAGAACATCATTAAGGGACACACTGTTATCCTGTGAGCTGGAGTCAAATCCTAACCGGATTTATCCTGGTCTCTTGGGGTGGTAGACACTGAAGATTGACAGTTGCTCTTGAGTAGTGATGAGCGATTGTGTCAACTATCGTTATCGAGTCGATATCTTCAATTATCATGACGATAGCCGATAGTCGATAACAGATTATCGCCGATGACCATTAAAGTCTATGGGAGAGGAACAACACCTTCATTCTTACACCCAAACAGGGGTGGAGAAGCTGGAATTAACATCCACAACAGGAAACTGGATACATGCTACATCTTAGGCAAGACCATTAGTCTTTGAACCACCATTTTAGTTAAACAGGATATTGACTGTGCCTGTCCTGGACCGCGGCATGACCTGAAAACCTGCATGACCCACAGATTAAAAATTGCCGGAAGAAAGTAGTATTTGGACCACCATTTTAGTTGAACTGGACATTTACTATACCTGTTCTGTCCTGTTGTATTAAGCACTGAAGAACAGAATGGCGACGCTGTTCTTTACTTAGATTCACAGGGCACCGACGCAGCGATGACAGGCCTGACGGTCCTGCAACCGAAGATCCGCTGGCTTACGTGTTGTCGCCAGCACTGGAATGAGCACCTTCTCTCGTACCTCTGCCTCCATGTCCTACACACCTCTTTGCTCGCTTACCACCTGCATTTCGCTCCATGTTCAGAAAGATAAAAATGTAAAAAGGTATGGAAGAGTTTTTGACAGTCTCTTATTGAAAGACGGCAAATCGCAGCTATTCTTAAATCCCTCTAATTTCCAACAGCCAAATATTCGATAGAAACAATTCTGTTTCTAATCCTACCTGTGAAATGCGGTCTGGTGGAAGAACTGTAAGACAAAATCAACAGTGTTCTTCCTTCAGTTCCAGGGATTTACAACTGCCCAGTAGGACTAGGAATTGATGGTTTTCAACAAACTATCATACACGTGCGTTATCTGCGCCAAACTGAGATTCACCGAGTGCAATAAAACTATTCAAGAGTTACACAGATGAGAAATTGCTTTTTTTGCAGCAATGACAAACGAGAACAGTTACTAGAAAATTTTTCTATCAAAATTGCGTACAACGTGGCTATTTGAAAAAAATCTGGGGCCGCACCACGTGCAATACAGCTATTTAAAAGTTATACGGATAAAAAAAGGTGTTATTTGTACCAATGAAATACACCAACAGTTACTACAAAATTTCTGTATCCAAATATAAGTACAAGGTGGCTCTTGGAAAAAACTGGGCCGCACCATGTGTAATACAGCTATTTAAAAGTTATAGGGATAACAAAAGTTGGGGTTTGCACCAATGAAGTACGCCAACAGTTACTTCAAAATTTCTGTATCCAAATTCAAGTACAAGGTGGCTCTTTGCAAAACAAAATGGGCCGCACCTAGAGATGGGCGAATTTCTCAAAAACTCGATTCGGTCACTTCGCCGAATTTTCCAACAAAAATAAATTCGGTCCGAATTACTTCGGGCACGAACGCTTTAAAAAAGCGCTATTTCTAGCTGCACAGACCTACAGTGCTGTAAATTTGTCCCAGTTTTACATAGCAAGGGACTTGGTTTGGTCTTCATACAATGTTGTGTTTTAGTATGACACCAAGACTCTGCCCTCAGAACCCTTCACTAAAAAATTTCCCCTGGCATTTAAGAGGGCAAAACGCCCAAAAAACTAAAGGGGAAGTACCTGATAAAGTCCCCAGCGAAAGCTGGAAAAAAACAAGCGAGAGCTCAGGGGGCAACATTAATGACAGAGTGGGGAGGTGACGCGGAAGCCACAGCACAGAGGTCAGCCATGGCACAATGAACTTTCTGGAGGTGGAAAAACCCCGGGGAACCACAGAGGGGTCAATATAGAGCGGAGGCACGGCGGCAGCAAAAGAGGTCAGGCAGTGCACAATGACATTCTGGGGGCGGCAAAACATATCGGGCCACAGAGTGGCAATTTTAAACAAAAGGAGGTCCCAAACAGCAGCATGAGTCAGGCATGGCACAAGACATTCGGGAGGCGGCAAAACTATTACCCACGAGGCACAATCAACAGTGTGAGGTCACGGGGGGGCAGCAGTATGAGTGGGCGGCAAAATGACTTTCTGGAGGCGGCAAAAACAAATTAGGCCACAGAGTGGCCAATCACACAGGTGGGGTCAGGGGGGCAGCAGTAGAGATCGGGCAGTGGCACAATACTTTCTGGAGGGGGCAAAACATATAAGGCCACAATGGCACAATCACACAGTGTGAGGCACGGGGCAGCATATAATCAGGCAGTGGACAATGACATTCGGGAGGGGCAAAACAGTAGTGGGCCCCGATGGCAAAATGACTGAGAGGGGAGTTCACGGGGGGCACAGCATGAGTCGGGTAGGGCACAATGACACAGGTGGAGGACAGGGCAGCAGCCACAGCACACATGGGGTCAGACAGTGCACAAGACACGTGGGGATTCCGGGCAACAGCAACACCATAGGTCATAGAGGGGCAAAATACAGAGGGTTGAGGGGGTTTAATACCATCCCGGTAAAGAGGTGGAAGCAGAGGAAAAACCTGTCGAGATTGGGCATCAGCGGGTGGGGGCATCAGAAAAGGGGCGGGGCGGGTATTTTAACCCAGACCCCCCCCCCGCCTAAGCTTTGGGGGTGGGGAAATCCGGGGCCGTCCACGCCGATTCATCTTGAAAAGGTCAGTTGTTCCACTTCCCGTGGAAAACTTTTCCCCTTGGGGTAACATGGCCCCCCCCACTGAAAAACCCGCTCGAGCCACACACTGGGCCGGGGCAGGACAGCTTCCCAGCAAACCGGCAATTGCGGGCCCCACATCCAGTTGGCTGCCCAGTATCCCGGGTCTTCTAAAGAGGGGCGAGTGCTGTCCAAATAGCCACAACCTTTGGGTTTAGGACTCTCCAGGGCCTGCTGCTGCTTGCAGGCGACTGCCCTCCTCACTAGCGGGGAAGGAACTGCTAATCAGGACTCCAACTTAGTTACTACTATGGGGCGGTACTGCCTCCTCCCCCCCCCTTCCCCCCCACCGCGGCATAGTACTGACGCTGAGGGAAACCCCCCCCCAACCTGCAGAGGAGGGACGATCCGACATAGGCACGGCCAAATGATACGGAGATTTTTCCCCAATTTTTTTTTTGGGCCTTTCCCTCAAAACTTTGGAAAAAACCCCATTTTGGACCGGGAGCGAGGGGCCAATGGGGGAGACCAAAGTCACCCTCGCCGAGCCCGATTTCGGCCCCGCACTACCAGGCAAATAACTGCTGCGGGCATCTGCACAAATACCGAGGGGGCCCCCGCCTCCATTTTTCCACTGTATACTGCCACGGAGCTTGGGGGGGCACTGCCCATCTTCCTCATCTCTTGCCCCACCTCCTCCACTGCTCCTCCCCCTTCTTGTCACCGGGGAAAAATCAACTCTTTCACCAGACAAAACTTCGCTCCAAGTCCTCCTCCCCATTCATCCCCCCGGGCTCAGGCTCACGAGAGCAGTCGCCACTCTCCATCCCCTCCCAGACAGATTTTTTTTAGCATCTGTTCCAAACATGAGCATGGAATGCTTATTCAACCCGATCCGGCGCTACAAATAACGTCGCCTCCTCGAATGGGCCCCAAAAAAACGGGGGTTCACCAACTGCCACTGGCTGACATCAAAGTTACCAAGGGGGGAAATTCTTCTCCTGGATCATCAAAAAATCGTTAATGGCCTTTCCCCTGTCCATACATCGGTCCAACAGTGCAGGCTGGAATTCCAGCGTGGGAAAAATCGCATATCAGAGTGTCTTGGGGGGGGCCCCTGCCACCAACTCGGGGGGGTTCCGGGGTTTGTAAAAAGGATAAATCATGCACAGTTTCCGGCCATTTTCAGAATGTTTTTAAACGGTGGGAAACTTCAGGGAAACCTTTTTACAACCAATTGAACACGTGCGCCATGCAGGGGCAGGACCATCCCTCCTCAGGCGCGCGGACACCATGTTTCTCCCTTTGCCCCGCCACCATGGGTCCGTTTTTTGGCATTTGGCGCGGAGAACCCAAAACATCGATTTCTTGCTGCATGACGGGGAGCAGTTTCTCCCTGTGTGACTTCTTTTGCCGAGGCAAGCCAGGTGTAGAACTCGTGACACCGCGTGCCCCACACATGTGGAAAATGGAGGGAAATACGTGGGGGGCTGAGAGGGGTGGGGGTGGGGTGGGGGAGGGGGAGGCGGGCATTGGCGCAGGGGCAAGCAGTTTTTACAACGTAGGAGAAACGGCTTCCCCTGTCCAAATTTTTTGGTGTGCCTGGCTGGAAAACAAAATTCACCCAGTGGGCCGTAAAGGACATGTACTGCCCGACCCCTATTTTCAGCTCCCCGACGTCCGCGCTTTCGGGCACCTTGGGGAAAAAACCGATAACCAAGGACTGACCCACTTCTGTTTTCCCCTATTTAGAAATGCTGGGGACCCCGCCCTTTTTGGGAAAAAAAAAATTACGGCTTGGAACCCTCCAACTCGGGTCGGGACAAAACCATTATTTCCCGAATTTGGGAAGTATTTTTGGGAAATTTGGTTTTGGGTATTTGAGATCGAGCGATAGTCCATTTGTCGGCCCTATCGATTTGGGTTTTTTGATAGTGAGCATCGATTTTTTGACAAATTTCCCTTTAAAATCTATGGGGGGAGCAAAAAACACCTTCATTATTAAAAACCCAAAAAAGGCGGGGAAAACTGAAATAAAACACCACAACATTTAAATGGGTATTTTGGGTACCTCTTAGGGAACACACTTAAAGGGTTTTAAAATCACAGAAAAAAAAATCACAGACCATTCACTTCCCCCGTTCCCCTTTTACCACAGCATGACCCTTTTAAAACCCGCATCACCCCAAATAAAAAGTGCCAGAAGGCAGTTTTGAAAATTTTAACCATCAAAATTACTTGAAAATGACTTGAATAATCCCTGTCCTGGAACGAGCAATTTGCCCCCAAAACCCGCAAAAGACCCCCACATTTAAAAAAATGCCGCAAAAAGGTCTTTCAACCCCCAATTTTAAATTGAACTGGACACTAACTATAACTGGGCCCCGTACCCAGAATGAAACCATTAAACCTGTCTGACCCACATTTTAAAAAATGCCAAAAAAAAGGGGTCTTTCCAAACCCCCATTTTTTGTTTTAACTGGACAAAATACTGTCCCGGGCCTGGCCCCAGTAATTTACCATTAAAACCCTTTTGACCCCCCGATTACAAAGTGCCAAAAAGGAGTTTTTTTCAACCCCCAATTTTTGTTTTAACTGGACATTGAAATAGAACTGGGCCTGTGCCAAAAGCAAAACCCAGGGGGGGAGTTTCAGTGGGTGCGGGGAGAGCCCAGCTGGGTCCGGGTCTATTAACCGCAGGTTAAAAAAGGCCCCCATGACGCAGCAACAAAAACTGTCGTTCCAAGCAAAAAGTGGCCGGGAAACCCGGGAAATGGAGAACTCCCGCCCTTCCCCCTGAAAACAGCAATACCTGGTAAACGCTTGCCCCCCCGTATTAGTGGGGGACCAATTGAGCTTTTACTTGGAAATCGGTGGTTTTTAAAGCTCCTTTACACCCCAGGTCCCTTTTGCTTTGGGGATTCTTTTTCCCCATTTTTCTCAACGGCTGGAGGAAAAATTTTCTCTGGAAAATTTTTTCTCTGTCCGTGCTCCTATTCCCTGCCTCTTTTAATAACCTACACTGGTCAATTTTTTTCCGGACCTCCCTTTAACCCAAACCGGGAAATTTTTTTTCCAGCTATTTTGTAAAATGCAAGTTTTTTAAATAGTTTTAAATTTTGAAAAAACTTTTTTAAAAAAGATGGGAAACCCCCATGTCCTTGTTTTCTCTTTTTTAATTGTAATAAATGGGTTGACTCAATACAGGGGTTGATACTATGTTTTAAAAATCTTGCAAAAACAATCAATTTTTCAATATTGGGCCCCTTAGGTTTTTTTTAAGATACAAAAAGGAATTTTTTTTCAAACCCTTTTAAATTTAAAACCGTGGGAATATAAATTGCCCCTTTTAAGATTTACGTGGATCTGCTTAAAAGAACAATTTTGGGTGCAAATCAAAAAACAAACCAAATGTTATGTTTTGGGGATAATAAACGGTAAATTTTTTTCACCCCTTTTAATTCACCTGTGGTGAATATAGGGAATTTTTCTGTTTTTAAAATTTCAAAATTCTGCGGCCCAAAGAACAATGCTGGGGGCGCAAAAGTCAAAAAAAAAACGTATCGTTATGTTTTTTGGGATAATAAACAGTATTTTTTGCCCTTTTAATTCACCTTTGGGGAAAATAAAAAATTTCCCCTTTTTTAAAAATTTTCGTAGATGCGGGGTCAATTAAAATGCGGGTGCCAAAAATAAAAAAAACGTAAATGTTTTTGTTTTGTATAAAAAACGGGATTTTTTGCAAACCCTTTTAATTTTACCTGTGGTGAATTTTAGAATTGGGTGTTTTTTAAAAATTTACGGATTCGCGTCAATGAACAATGCTGGGGACCCCAAAAGTAAAAAAAAAACGTAACTGTGATGTTTTTGTACGAAACAAAGGTAAATTTTTGGCAACAAACAACCTGTGCTGACTACAAATTGCTGTATTGTAATTTAACTGCAAGGTGGATATATCAACGTCACAGTGTTGGGTAAAATTGAAAAAGTGAAACACCTATCGGAATTGTATACTGTTAATAAAAGTGGAGTTTTGCAGCTAACAATGAGACCTGCAGTTTCTAAAATGATGAGTATCCAAAATAAGTTCAGGCTGCCAATATCCAGGAAATAATTCAATAGCAAACTGTTAATAATAAAGATATTTCCACTACAATGTCTACACTAATCTTGGTGAACATTTATCCAGTGTTCTTTATCCAGATAGAGCTTGACTGTGTACGCCCGTGCCCCCCCCCCCCCCCCGCTCCCCACCGGCCGTGAATTGACAGACGGTAGATGCTGCTTATAAATTCTCTAGCTAACTACAAACATCTCAAATCTCTAATCTAACTAAATGGAAGGATCACAGCAAATAGTAGAGGTTTCTCTTTGCAGAAATAACTAAATTCGCTGAGCTGTTTGGCCACAGGCAGAGCGCAGGTCCTATCCCTATAGACGCTGAGGACACTGAGGCTGAAACAGGAAACAGCTGTTCTATGTAAAACGAGGTCATGTGATTTTCCAGCCAATCGCACACCATAACACATCCAGTCATGTCGATCGCACACACATCACACCCTGCTCTAATCTGTAATACTGATTTGCAGGCCGCCAAAATTACAGGAAGCGCCGAAAAAGGCGCGATCTAAAAGATGATGCTCAGATTTAACCTTAATTATCGCCTGATCTGGAGATTTCGATCACCTAATAAAAACCTTGCCGATTTCAACTTTTGTCCAATTAAAAATCGCTCAACACTATTCATACAGACAAACGCTAACCCGCCTTCCACAGATAAAGTCCGATTGTTTGACTTTCATTAAGATGAATCAGCATGGATCTCTGAAGATGTTGGTGGCCCCAATAGCCGAGGTCACCGATTAAGTTGCCGGTCTATTTACAATCTCTTCAAAACAGAATGGTCCTCTTGAAATAAATGTTTTTTTAAAATGATCATTTCTTACTGCAATTTTTTATTCTCTTTTCCCAACAGTTCATTTGGCTGGTTATTGCTGTGAGGGACAGTAAAAGACTGCAAGGTTTCATGACAACACCGTATTCCATTTACTCACTTTATCTTTAGAAGTTTTCGCATTGTCAATCATTTTTGGAGGTCCATGTTGCTGTGAGATACAGCTATAGATTATGTCCTTTGGAACAGCAAAAGTGGCTTTTAAGTGCATTTCTCCTCACAATTTTTAATAGTGCTTGAGAAGACTATTTTATAATTTTTTGGGTCATGTAGCTGTGAGATACAGCATAATCATGGTCCTATTGGAACAGAAATGTGGCTTCATAATGGCAATTCTCCCTCACGAATTTTTAATAGTGGCGGAGAAGTCATTTTTATAATTTTTGGGTCATGTACTGTGAGAATACAGCAATATTCACTGGTCCTTTGTAAACAGAAATGTGGCTTCTAAGTGGCATTCTCCCTCACGAGCCAAATTTAACAGTGGCTGAGAAGCTCATTTTTATAATTTTTTGGGTCATGCTGCTTTGAAAATGCAGCTAAAACTAAAGTCCTATTCTAAAAAATGTTGTTTCTAACAGACATTATGTTCTTCACCAATTGACCAAAGTGGCTCAAGGTCATGCTTTGAATTTTTGGGCATTTTGTGCTTGACATGCAGCTATACTAACAGGTCCAGTTCTAAAAAATTGTGTTCCTAACAGACATTTGTTCTTCACAATTGTCTAGAGTGCTCAAGGGTGATGGTGCTGTCAGCAATCAGAATAGGTAGGACACTGTTTAATGGACACATACTTGCATAAATGACTTTTTTTGCGAGATCTTTAACATAAGCTATCAATCCCTGTATAGAGACAACCCTGATAATACAATGAAAAAAAAGAGAAACAAAGACATGTGGATTCTATCCATTTTAAAATGTGTTTTTCTAGAATTAAAGTACTAAAAAACTTGCATGTACAAAAATACTTTAAAAAAATTCCTCTGCAATTGTACAATGGAGGTACAGGAAAACTTGACCAATGTAGGTTATTCAAAGGACAATGGAGTATGTGAGCACGGACAGAGAACAAAGTACAGAGACCATTTTCCTCCAGCAAGTTGAGTACAATTAGAAAAGAATTGCCAAGATAAAGGGCACCTGGGTGTAACAGGAGCATTAACCACATTATTTCCAAGTGAAGCTCAATTGGTCCACACTCATACGGAGTGGCAAGCGCTACCCCAGGTATTGACTGTGTACAGAGAAGCTGAGGTTTCTAACACCTTCCGCTCCGCACTCTGCTCACACAACAGTTTTCGTTGCTGCGTCATCAGGGCATTTTATAAACCTGCGTGTTAATAGATGACAGACGCCAGCCTGGGCTTTCACATCACCGCAACCCCACTGTAACTCCGAGCCCTGGGTCATGCTGTGGCGCCCAGGACAGGTATAGTCAATGTCCATGTGAAACTAAAATGGTGGATGAAAAGACACCTTTTTCCGGCACTTTTAAATGTGGGTCCATGCAGGTTTGGGCTCATGCTGTTGGGCCCAGGACAGTATAGTCAATGTCCCCAGTGAAACTAAAATGGGTGATTGAAAGACTCCTTTTATCCGGCACTTTTTTTTTAAATGTGGGGGTCATGCAAGGTTTGGGGCTCATGCTGTGCCAGACAGTATAAGTCCAATGTCCATGGAAACTAAAATGGAGGTTGAAAGACTCCTTTTTTTCCGCACTTTGTAAATGTGGGGTCCATGCAGGTTTGGGCTCATGCTGAGGCCCAGACAGGAATAGTCAATGTCCAGTGAAACTAAAATGGTGGTTGAAAGACTTTCCTTTTTTTCCCGGCACTTTTTAAATGGGGGTCCCCCCCATGTAGGTTTGGGGCTCATGCTGTGGCCCCAAGACAGGTATCAGTCATGTCCAGTTCAACAACTAAAATGGTGGTTGAAAGACTCCCTTTTCTTCCGGCACTTTTTAAATGTGGGGGTCATCGCAGGTTTAGGGGCTCATGCTGGGTTTTTGGCCCAGGACTGGTATATCAATGTCCAGTGAAACTAAAATGGTGGTTGAAAGACTCCTTTTTCCGGCACTTTTTTAAATGTGGGGTCAATGCAGGTTTGGGGGCTCATCTGCGTTCCAGGACAGGGATATACAATTCCAGTTCAAGTAACTGATGGTTCAAATCATAACTCCTTCTGTCACTTTAATTTGTGGGTGAATGCAGTTTAAGGGTCAGGCTGTGGGACAAGACAGGGATAGAAAATGGTCTGTGACTTTTTTCAGTGACTTATTTATAACCTAATGTGTTGCCTAAAATGGTACTCTACCATTTGACTGTTGGATGTTAATTTCATTCAGCTTCCCAGCCTTGTTTGGTGTAATAATGAAGGTTGTTTGTTGCTCTCCCATAGACGTTAATGGTCCATTCGCGCATAATCGATGCCACTATCGAAAAAACACTTATCGATAGCCGGCCGACTATCGACTATCGATCGATCTCGATAGCCAACGCAATCGGCTCAAACAACTAATTCCAAGTGACCAATGTACCGCACTCATACGGGGACAAGCGCTACCCCAGGTTCTGACTGTGTACTGAGGAAGGCTGGAGTTCTCACACTTCCGCTTCCGCACTCTGCTGCACACGACAGTTTTCAGTTGCTGCGTCATCAGGGGCATTTTTAACCTGCTGTTAATCGATGACGGACGCCAGCCACGGCACTCACCGCACCCACTGTAACTCCGCCTGGTCATGCTGTGGGCCAACAGGACAGGTAATAGTCAATGTCCAGTTCAACTAAAATGGTGGTGAAAGACTCCTTTTTCGCACTTTTTTAATCTGGGTCAACAGTTTATGGTCATACTTACGGTCCAGGACATGCTAGACAAGGTCCATTCAACTAAAATGTGTGGGGTTGAAAACTCCTTTTTTTTTCCCTGGCACATTTTAAGCTGGTAGTCAGACATTTTAATGGTCCATACTGTGGCCCAGGACAGGGACAGTATATGTCCAGTTCACCTAAAATGGTGTTGAAAGACTCCTTTTTCCGGCACTTTTTAATCTGGGGGTCATGCAGTTAAGGGCATGCTGCGGTCCAGGACAGGGTTTGTCAATGTCCAGGTCAACTAAAAATGGTGGGTGAAAGACTCCTATATTCCGGCACTTTTTATAATCAGTGGGTCAGACAGGTTTAAGGTCTTCCGTCTGCGGATACAGGGACAGATATATTAGGGTCCAGTTGGAAACTAAAAGGGGTTCAAAGACTCCTTTTCCCGCACTTTTTAATCTGGTGGTCAGAAACAGGTTTAATGGTCAACCCTGCGGGTCCCAGGACAGGTATAGTCAATGTTCCTGTTCACTTAAATGGTGTTTGTAAAGAACTCCTTTTTCCGGCACTTATTTAATCTGGGGTCATGCAGGTTTGGGGGCTCAAGCTGTGGCCCAGCGACAGGATAGTCAATGTCCAGTGAAACTAAAATGGTGGTTGAAAGACTCCTTTTTCTCCGCACTTTTTAATCTGTGGGTCAGACAGGTTTAAGGGTCAGCCTGCGGTCCAGACAGGGTTTGTCAATGTCCCAGTTTCAACTAAAATGGTGGTTGAAAAGACTCCTAATTCCGGCACTTTTGAATCTGTGGGTTCAGACCAGGTTAAATGGTCATTCAGCGGTACAGGACAGATATAGATATGTCCATTCAACTAAAATGGGGTTCAAAGACTCCTTTCCCCGGCACATTTTAATCTGGTGGGTCAGACGAGTTTAAATAGTCATACTGCGGCCCAGGACAGGGATAGTCAATGTTCCAGGAACTAACATGTGGTTGAAAGACTCCTTTTTTCCCCCGCACTATTAATCAGTGGGTCTGTACAGTTTGAGGGTCATGCTGCGGTCCAAGGACAGGGTTTGTCAATGTCCAGTTCAACTAAAATGGTGATTCAAAGACTCTTCTTCCGGCATTTTTTTAATCCGATGGGGGGCATACAGGTTTTAGGGTCATGCTGCGTTTCCATGACAGGGAATAATCAATGTCCAGTTCAAGAAAATAATGGTTCAAATAAACTACCTTCTGGCACTTTTTAATTGTGGTGAGCCGGTTTAAGGTTCTGCTGTGTACAAGACAGGGATAGTGAATGGTTGGTGAACTTTTTTGTCTGTGGCTTTTTAGCCTAATGTTGAGCCTAAAATGGAGCAGGTATCCATTATTGACTGATGTGACTGTTAATTCAGCTTCGCCAGCCCTATTTGGGTGTAAGAATGAAGGTTTGTTGCTCTCCCATAGACCATTAATGGTCATCACGCTCATAATCGACTGCTCACTATCGAAAAACCTTATCGTCGGTGGCCGACTATCGACTATTGCCCATGTCGAATAGCCAACGTAATCGCTCACACTACTGCGGGAAAAAAGAACGAATAACGTCGCAATTACGCCGTGTGGCCGGGGCGGGGCGGAGCGGGGCCGGCAATTGCCGGCCCATAGACAATCATTACTAGTGGCGCGTATTCGCCGCTAGAAAGTGACATGTCAATAATCTCCCCGCCCGGCGGATTCACCGTGCAGGGAGAGGAGACGTAATCCATAGTTCTCTATGAGAACTGTGGATTACCGTAATGAATGGGCCGTTTTCAGCCCGTAATTTGCGCACTTCGGCGCATAATTACGGTCCGAAATACGGCCCATTTTACGCCGCGTGAACAGTTTGTAAAATGTAATAGAATAATGACATTAGCCAAAAATTAGTTGGAACCCCCACTACCCAGAAAAAGGGAAGCCATTCTTAACATTCCGCAATATGAACAAAAGAAGAATTGGAAAATAAACAAAATAGGAAAATGGTAAAGAAGACCAAAAAGACCATGAAGACATAGCTAGCACAAATAGAGATCAAGGATCATATTACTCCCCTTCTAACCAAACCTTATAAACTGGGTTTCTTAGGGTAACTAAAATCCCAAATATTTATTTTTCATGAGTAAATAAATAAATAGAACATTTTACATGAGAGAATACCGTAGTTTATATTATACTGTAGTACCCAGGAGTGTACACTCCTAGATTTGGTTACAAGCCCATGATTAAAATGATAAAGTTAATTACAATGTTCGCAAAAAGGCTAAGTCACAATGATGGACCATAATGTGAAGTTTTAATGTTACGCTAAAAGCCTGAAGCAAGGGTGGTTGCCTAGCTTAATGGGACATGGTAAAGAAGGGTAATAAATAACTGTATGATGATTTTCGTTGTCATCAAGTAAATGTTGCAAACGTGGATCAATCCCACTAGGACCAGAGTGCAGCTCCTTTTCTCCTTGTCTCAGATTCTAGAAAGGAAAAAAGAAAAGAACCCAAGTCAGAAGGAGACTTGCTAGTGAATAGGATGGAAGAATATTAGATAAATGTGTCTGGGAAGAGACCTCATGGGAGTTGATGTCTAGAGGCTTAAGGCGTAGCTTAACACTGCAGAGTATCGTGCTGTTTGCCAGGGTAGTTCCTAGGCTAAATTTCACTCAGGGCGAGGTGAAGAAATTTCGCCACCTCACCCCCCACATGTAACAAATGTGCCATAATGAAAACAGTGCATCACCATCAGCCAAATCCTAAAATATACAGAAAGCTTCTACCACATCTGCTACAAATAAAATTACTAGATAATAGTCATCACCGTTCCAACTAACACTGCTAACACGAAACCAAATGCCCAAGACCACTAAGACCACATATCCCCAAGCACACTGCAACCCGGCCCAGTGAACCGAATAAATACCACCACACCACTGCCACATAT
This sequence comes from Phyllomedusa bahiana, assembly GCA_025379985.1. Taxonomy (NCBI): domain Eukaryota; kingdom Metazoa; phylum Chordata; class Amphibia; order Anura; family Hylidae; genus Phyllomedusa; species Phyllomedusa bahiana. The sequence goes on along the minus strand of JAODAL010028836.1, from coordinate 4,274 downwards.
CACCACCTAGTGACCCAAATACAAGCAACACCGTGACCACATATCAACCACACATAGTGGACTGAATAATACAAACTGACCATTACTGATGACAAACCATTATACTTCAACCAATAAATCCCAGCATACAGTGGTGGATATACTCCGCTGAACACAGCTCAGCAGACTCATAAATGGTTACAGTAAGTTATATATCTAGTTACTCACAGAGACGTCACTGAAGAGTTGTTCTGCTTTCTCTCTTTCTTCTTCTCCATCTGTCCCAGACGCCATGAAGACTACTCCCAATCCTCTTCACTGAAAAAATTTACAAAAAAAATATCGTAAGATCCTCACTTTATCAGCATTTTCCAACCAATTCCTATCTCTATACAAACTCCCAACTATAGCATCTCATATGGTAGCCATGTAATTTGCCCCTGTAGCCACGTAGTAGCACCCTATACCAGGTAGTAGCCCCCTGTAAGCCCAGTGATACACCCCTGTCGTATTCAGTTGAATGCCCCCCTGTTGCCAGATGATGCCCCCTGTTATCAGAAGATGCCCCTGTAGCCAGTGCTGCGCCCCCTGTATCCATGATGCCCCTGTAGCCAGTGAGATTCCCCCCTGTTGTCCAGAGATGCCCCCATTTACTAGTGTGCTCCCCAGTGTAGCTCAGTATGCCCCCCTGTAGCCAGTAGATGCCCACTGTTATCAGTAGATGCCATATGTAGCCAGTGATGCCCCCTGTAGCTAGTAGATTGCCCCCCTTGTGCACAGTTAGATGCCCCCTTGAGCCAGATAGCCCCTCCTGTAGCCAGTGCTGCCCCCCTTCTAGCTATGTGCCCCCATTGTAGCCAGTGAAGCCCCTGTAGCCATAGATTTTGGGCCCACCCCTCTGTTATCATAGATGCCCCTGTAGCCGTAGATGCCCCCATAGCCAGTGATTCCCCCCTTCTAGCCAGTGATTCCCCCCGTAGCCAGTGATGCCCACCCCTGAACCAGAGATGCCCCCTTGTCGCCATGGTGCCCCCATTGTAGCCAGTGATGCCCCCCCCTATAGCCAGTGATTTCCCCCATAGCCAGTGATGCCCCTGTAGCTCAGTGTGTCCCCCCTTGTAAGCCATTTTCCCCCTTGTAGCCAGTGATGCCCCCATTGTACCAGTGTTGCCCCCAAGTAGCCAGTGTGCCCCCATTGTAGCCGTGTGACCCATTGTAGCCAGTGATTCCCCCTGTAGCCAGTGTGCACCCCTTGTAGCCATGGTGCCCCCAATCTGTACCAGAGGCCCCCTTCTAGCCAGTGATGCCCTCATTGTAGCCAGTGTGCCCTAATTGTAGCCAGTGTGCCCCCCCTTGTAGCCAGGATGCCCCCCTTGTAGCCAGTGTGCCCCCCTTGTAGCCAGGATGTCCCCATTGTAGCCAGTGTGCACCCCCTTGTAGCCTGGATGCCCCCATTTTAGCCGGGGCCCCTATTGTACCCGTGTCCCCCTTGACCGGATCCCCCCATTGTAGCCATTTCCCCCCTTGTACCAGTGCCCCCCTTGTACCATGTGCCCCCCTTGAGCCTGGATGCCCCCATTGTACCATGTGCCCCCATGGACCCATGTGCACCCTTTACCCAGTGTGCCCCACTTGTAGCCATGTCCCCCTTGTAGCCGGATGCCCCCATTGTAGCCAGTTTTTTTTTTTTTGCCCCCTTGTAGCCGTATGCCCCCCTTGTAGCCAGTGTCCCCCCTTGACCGTTGGGGCCCCCCGTTGGTCCCCCATTGTCCCGGGGCCCACCATTGTAGCCAGGATCCCCCATTGAGCCAGGTCCCCCTTGAAGCCAGATCCCCATTGTACCCAGGTGCCCCCCATTGTACCAGGGTGCCCCCCTTGTAGCCAACCCCCCTTTGGGACCGGGTGCCCCTTTGTAGCCAGGATCCCCCCATTGTAGCCAGGGCCCCCTTGTAGCCATGTGCCCCCTTGTAGCCATGATCCCCCCTGAATAATTTAAAATAACAAAAGAGTACTCCCCGGGGTCCCGCGCCCCGGCCCGGAGCTGCTCAGCGGGGGAGCTGCAAACGGTGTACGCTAGCACGTGTTTACGCTGACACAGCTCCCAGGGATCCCCCGGGCCAGAGCTCCACCCGGGGAGATCAGCGTCAAGGGGGGGCGGTGAGAACTGGGCCCCCCCCCTGGACGCAAATAAGGGGAGGATCAGAGGGGAAGCCCGTCCCGCCCCCCCTCCCTCACGCGGCTCTCGCGACTGTTTAAAAACGTCGTCAATCAGGGGCGCCCTGGGGGAGGGCGGGGGGGCGGGCCCCCCCTGGGGAGCGGAGCCCTCGCGCTGGGGCGACCGCATCCCCCGCCCGCCCCGGAACGGCCCTTGTTGCATGAAAAAGAAGTTGGGCAGGGGAAACCAACCTTGAGGTTCTTTGCTGCAGCAAGCCCGACCAGCTCTGGTGAAATCCAGGGGCTCTTTCACCCGCCCCCTTTTGGGCAAAACACTGCTTGCAGTGGTCCAGTTGGGAACCAAACCGTGGTCTTTACCTTCAGTCAGCGGCCTTTTTTAACACCCCTACACAGGCGCTTGAAATGTTGTTGATTTGTTACTGTACTGTTTTGGTGTCCCAGCTTTGAGTAAAACGAACTGTTTTCAATGAAACCACCACCCTTTGGTCATTTTTTGCATCAACACCAAGCCCTCAACCAAACAGGACGGGGAGATTAGTCACCAATTGTGTCCCAGAGAACACTGGAATAATACCACCTACTCTTGGACCCACAGACCCACCCCTCTGGATACTGCAATACCACCAATGTAACACCAATAAAAGCAATATGTACATATGTAGAAATAATCTTAAGGATTTCAACCCCAATTATTCCCCTTTAAACCCCTTTAAAGGGGACCCAGCCTTTTTGCCCTTTCCTGCACACCCCCATTTTTGAAATCTACATGTGTCAATTTATGGAGAAAACTTTTTGACATTTTTACCTATTCATGTGATTCAGAGATTTTTTCCGGACACTTTGTGCTTTTAATTTATAAAAAAAATTTTTATCCTAAATCCTTGTTTGTTGTAAAAAAAAAAATTTCATGAAAATTTAAAAAATTTTGCGTTTTTAAAAATTTGAAAATTTTCTGCCAAGACAATAATTATTCCCCACAAAATAGTTTATAACTAGCACTACCATATTCCACATAGGTTGGGGACATTTTTTTAAAAGTCTTTTTTTTTTTTTTTTTTTCGCATTTGGAGGGGTTAGAAATTTTGTAGTAATTTTCTCAATTTTCAAGAAAAAATTTTCAAAAACATTTTTTTAGGGACCACTTCCAGTTCTGACTGGCTTTGAGGGCCTGCATTTGTAACCCCCCTAAGGACCCATCTGAGAAATAGACCCCTTTAATATTTCAACAAATTTTTGGGAATTTTATAACCCCCCAATATTTCACAGAAATAAAGCAAAATGGGGGTGAAAAATTTTTAAAATTTTATTTTTTTTGCAATTTTTTAAAAAATCCATTATTCATGGGAAAACGGGAAATTGACTGGGAAATTTCAACTTAATTCAATTCCCCAGGGTTTTCCCTTTTAGAGATACCCATATTGGCCCAGTGCATTATTTGGCTCAACCAAAAACCCCCCAATAGGAGAGCACCCACATACCTTTGGGGCCTCATTTCAATACGATTTTATTTGGGCGCCATTTTTAGGGTTTGGGGGACCCCAAGGGGCAAAATTAATCACCCTAAATAGCCCCCATATTGGAAAACAAAACCCCTTAAATTAAAAAGGGGTACAATGAGTATTAGACCCCCCGGTGATTCACAAAAATTTTTTTTGCATAAGGCTGTGAAAATTAAAAAAAAAAAATTTTTTTTTTAATAATCTGCAATTTTAGTTAAAAAGTTTATATATACAAGGGAACCTGGGAAAAAAGAACCTAAAAAAATTTTTTAACAATTTCTTCCAATTCGGCAAAACCCATTGGGTTAAACTCTGTTTTGGGCATGGGCAGGGTAAAGGGAGGGAGGGCTATTTGGCTTTTTTAACGCGATTTTGGTGGGGCCTGTGCATTTGCAAAGCCCCCAAAAAAAGCAGAACAGGGGAAACCTTCCGAAGTCGCCCATTTTTGATTAACAACCCCATCAGGGATTCATCTAGGGGGGGTACGTGCATTTTGGAGCACAGGTTTCCATAGTTTTTTTTTTTGCATTGGGCATTAAAGGGAGGAAAACGCATTCGTCATTGTTTTGATTTCATTTTAAAAAGACGCCGGCGTGTAAAAAATGTATAACTTTACTATGG